>JAZKJV010000384.1:0-224122 GCA_037367405.1 Ottelia alismoides
CGTGAATCCTCTTCTCCTCAATGATGACCATAAGAAGCTCCAGTCCACACAATCATAAGCCTTGGTGAAATCTATCTTCCACAACACTCCCTTTGTACCTCTGCGTTTCCACTCTAAGCAAATCTCTGACGCCAAGACCAGTCCATCTGTCATTTGTCGACCAGGAATAAACGCGGATTGACCTTCCAGAATAATAGAGTCCATGACTCCCTTGAGCCTGTTTGCCAGCACCTTTGCCACAATTAGGTAAATCCCATTCGAAAGTGCAATCGGTCTGAAATCTTCAACTCTCGCAGGGTGATCTTTCTTTGGAAGCAAAAATAACATTGCCCTATTAATCTTCTCGAAACCCCTATTTCCTTCTCTGAACTCTTCAAGCACCTCTAAGATCTCACCCTTCAGAAGATCCCAAAACTCTCTATAAAAGAATATCGGAAACCCATCCGGCCCCGGTGCCCCATCTGCATTTAGTCCCCAAACTGCTTTCTTCACCTCGCCCTCTGAGAACGGTGTTACTAGCTCCTCAGCCTGCCCTGGTGTTAAAGACTTCACCCCCTTCCCCAGCCAGCCCCACCCATCCCCTTGCCTTCTTCGCGATGTCTCCACAAAATGCCCTCTCAAAGCACTACCAATCTCTGCTTCATTGACAAGCCTCTGCCCCCCCCCACCTCGAGTTCATGAATATGGTTCTTTCTCCTTCTACCAGACGCCATGGAGTGAAAAAATCTGGTATTAGCATCTCCCTCTTTCAGCCATTTCTGCCTCGACTTTTGTCTCCATTCCACCTCATCTTTCCGATCCTCCAACAAAATCTCCTCCAAAAGCCCGGATCTCTCTGCCATCTCCTCCTGGTCTAAACCTCTGAGATCATCAATGCCATCTAGACGCACCAAACCTTCCTGTGCTTTACCTCTCTTTTCGCTTCTTTTCATTCTCACAACTCTTCCATACTCTTTAAGGAATGTCTTGAGCATTCCCAGCTTAGCCGCCAACCGTCTAACAGCCGACCCCACCGGACTCCAATTCCTCCACTGTTCTGCCACCAACTCCTTGAAACCATCTTCCAGCATCCAGGACCGCTCAAATCGAAAAAAGAACCTTCGTCTTTCCTCCTCACCTGACGACCAAAGAATAGGCGTGTGATCAGAGCGCGTCCGTGGAAGAGCCCAAGCCCTTGAAAGTGGAAACCTCTCTATCCCCTCAATGGATAGCAAGAATCTGTCCAACCTCGATCTTGACCTCGCGTTTCGCCACGTAAAAGAACAACCTGATGCATCAATAATTGTTAATCCCAAAGAATTAGCCATCAAATTATGATACTTGTGTGACAAATTTCTAGTGATCTAGATCTTAGACAATACAAAAACAAGCCATTCTCCATGATACGTATTTTAGAATAATATGAGATGTTTTTCTTAGTGGATTTAATTTAAAAATCATTATATCAACGCATTAATCAGTATATTAATTGAATTAGTATTATTGATTATGAGCTCACCAGATGATCCAATTAAAAGCTTTTATATAACTTGATTTCTTTAATAAATGTCAAGAGAATAAACTTGTTGAACCCTATGATATGGTTAGAGAGAAAAAAATCTTAGCTATCAATCTACAGTGGATTTAAAACTGATCATTAATCTCACAAAATACAAAACAAGCAAGTACTTGTAAACTTTAGTTTCACTACAACATAACAAGTTTAGAGGATCCTTTAAATGATCACTGAGATCATGGTCGCCTTATAAGCAATTATTATAGCTTCGACGACGAGCCGCTGGGATGAGAATCAACTCTTCATCTGATCTAGGTAGACCAGATATGGAATAGCCACACCATCGTAAAACTAGATCCCATGCCTACTACAAACTGACTCAACAAGTTAATGCTTGAATTGATTGATTCTTCTTAGATCACTCCACTCTATTAGCCACCATCACTTTCAGTTGATGGAATCATTATAAACTTATTTCAGTTTTTTTTCATTAAATCGACGTCCGACGGATCCACACGCAAGCATGTACTTGTTTCTAGGTCGGGTGAAGAACTCTCGTTCTTTTATATTTGAAAACCTCCTCTTCCTTGCGTCTGCTTTTCCCAGAGGTAGAGTTTTGAAGGCAGTCGCTCGAATCGATAAAGTAAGATAGCAATAGTGGCATCCCTCTTTTCCAATGTTCGGGCTTTTCTAGCACTTGTCTACCAAATGGGGAATGAACCCCAACCCTAGCACATGATTTCTAATTGAGATTTTTACCCGACAGACCCTATAATCTTTGTCAATTACCTCTACGACCTTTGAAATATCGTAATTCCTCCCTCACCCCTGTAAACTTGCTCCGTCTTACCATGTGAACCTTATCGTTAAATTGACACATCTAGAGTTAACTTCCTTGAGTTAAAAACGAGTTAATCTAACCAATCCATGATGGGACGTCTAGAATTAACCAAAAAAGAAAAAAAATAATCCTCCCTCTAACAACTTCCTTTCCCACTGCACCACCGAGGTGGGATTTGACTGGAGGAGATTGGCGGGGGTCGAGGGAGGCGGCCTGTGTTGGAGAAGAGCAGGAGCTTGAAGCGACGGGGCGGGAGGGGGGGCTTTGTAGGGGAGGAGGAAACGATGGGAGGAGGGGGGGAGTGGGAGGGGCTTCGCAGGGGAGGCAACGGAACAGGAGGGGCTTTGCAGGGGAGGTGGCCGCGTGAGGGGGGCTTCGAGCAGGTGTGTGGGGCTTCGAGCGACAACAGGTGGGTCGAGCAGAGGGAGGTGGTGGGCGCGGGCTTTGAGCAACGGGGCAGGGGAGGGGCTTCAAGCGGTGGTTGCAGCTTCAAGAAGGAGTGTGGTAAGCGGGGGAGGGGCTTCGAGCGGCGGCAAGGGGGTTGAGCAGGGGAGGCTGGCCGACAGGGGAGGTGAGAGGGCTTCGAGCAGGGTAGGTGGTGGGCGCGGGCTTCGAGCAACGGGGGGTGCTTCGAGCAGGGGTGGCAGAGGGAGAGGGGCTCCGTGTTCAGTTGTAGGTGGAGTTTGGGACGAAGGGGCAATTGGAGGTGGAGGTGGGAGGGAGTGGCACTTGTAGTAAATTTGATAGATAAAATGTGTATAATATAAAAGAAGATAACAGAATCCGGTTAGTTCTAACTGTTAAATGGATGGGGGTTAACCACAGTGTCTGTAGGGTAAAGGTTAACAAGTTTACGGAGGTGAGGGAGAAATTACGATGTTTCAAAGGTCGTAGAGATAATTGACAAAGATTGTAGGATCTGCCGGGTAAAAATCTCTTTCTAATTATTACATTTGTTTAGGGGCCTAAAGTGCAAAATACCCGCCGACGTCAAAGCGCGTCTTTGTTTGGGTTTTTGACTCGCAGGTAAACCGGGAGTTCTTCTCTTCTCAGTTGACCAAACTACCCCTCCTCTCGCTCCCTCTCTCTCCGCATCTCGATCTCATCGTTGTCTTCGTCTTCTTCTTGTCTTCCAATCCAATCTCTCTGAAGATATTTCCCCAATCTCGACAGCAACATCTGCAAATCCGGAGTTTTTCTACGTGAGAACCCCCGCAAATTCGCCTGATCTCGCCGCCATCAGCCTTTTCTAGGGTTTCCAGCCGATCCACTTCGCCAAATCTGGTTAGTTCTCATAATGGAGCTTCAGATTGCTGTTCTTGACCGTTTTTATCGATGAAGTTAGTTCCTTTCCTTGTTTTTCAGTCTGGTTACTTCCTTTAGGGGCTTGCCAATGTTGTCGTTTGCTGAAAAATGTGATCTTTTGATTTTTGTAGGTGTGCTCGAGCTTTAATCTGCTGTTGGGAGAGCTGAAGGGATTGCTGGTGTTTCAAAGATCGGATCTTGAAGTTGGGGAGGGAATTGTGTTGGTGAGATGTGGATTGCAGATTAGATAGTTGTTGAAAGGCCGCAGTAAGAGGGCTCGATGGGGAATACGTGTGTAGGACCGGGCATCGCGAAGAACAGATTCATTCAATCAATCTCTGCATCGATATGGCGACCGCAGTCGCCGAGTGCAGAAGATGGCTCGCGGTCGGTGCCATCGGTTGATCCCAGGAGGGATGTTGCATCTGAGGCCTCAAATAACGACCCTTTTTCTGTGCAAGATAGGCCACCACAGCCTGTTAAAATCGGAATTGTCGAAGACCGGTCAATTCCACTCCCGCAGCCAGTTGTGGTTCCCCAGCCAGTGCACACTGCTGCGAGTGTGCCAGTTCAGGTGAATCAGGCATCCCCAAGGCCGAAAAATAAGCCCCACCATGGGAGGAGGCCGTCGAGCGCAGGGCTTCAGATGGATTCTGTGTTGAGACGTAAAACGGAAAACTTGAAGGATATATACAGCTTGGGGAAGAAGCTGGGCCAGGGACAGTTCGGTACCACTTATCTATGTGTGGAGAAGGTGAGCGGGAAAGAATTTGCTTGCAAATCAATCGCGAAGAGGAAACTTACAACAGAGGAGGACGTGGAGGATGTGAGAAGGGAGATTCAGATAATGCACCATCTGTCTGGTCATCCGAATGTTATATCGATCATTGGAGCCTATGAGGATGCGGTGGCTGTTCATGTTGTTATGGAATTGTGTGCTGGTGGTGAGCTATTTGATAGGATTGTCCAGAGGGGTCATTACACAGAGAGGAAGGCTGCGGAGCTTACTAGAGTTATTGTTGGTGTGGTGGAGGCCTGCCATTCGCTTGGTGTCATGCATCGGGATCTCAAGCCCGAGAATTTCTTGTTTGTTAACCAAAAGGAGGATTCACTTCTCAAGACAATTGACTTTGGATTGTCTATGTTCTTTCAGCCAGGTACAAAAATTGCATTTTTCTTATCATTATTAAAACCCGTTTTTCCTTTTTTTTATGATCTTGGTTTAGTGATTTTTAGTTTTGCAAACCTTGAACTATCGACTAGAGTTGACTACGTTAGATCCATAACTATTCTGATTAATTAAGGCATCAGTCATCTATCAACTCCTACATGCGAATGATAGTCTCTTCCAGATGTAAGTAAATTGTGATTGTGTATGCGGTGGTGTTCTCTTTGTTCCACCTGCAATATTCTTTACCGGTTCTGATTTTGGGGAGTCGCGGTTTATCTCTGTATGCTTATCCAAAGAAGATCTGTTAGAGAATACGATACTGTAGTGTCATGGGATGGAAAGAGATATGTGATAAGAGACACCGGGCCAAACTTTTGTTTTTTCATTTGCCTAACCAAGTGATTCCAATGAACAAGTAGTAGAAGTTCCTGTTGCTTTGGAAATATCTGCAAGGAATATATGACTTCAAATTTATCATATAACCAGTTAGCTATGCGAACTGAGTGGAAAGAAGTGCACAAGTAGCTATTAAATTTTTTATTTTTGGCTACTATCTCAAGCTAGCTGACTTGACTTACGAGAAACTTGATATGGGCCATTCCGCTTCTCCCATTTGTGATGGTATCAAATACTTGATGTGGGCCGGTTACATTGTAGATATTCAATTGTGGTGATTACATGCCCGAGTCATTGTAAAAATTGTATTCTATTAATCAGTTTTTTACTTATGAATGGGTATTTTCATCTTATGCAAAAAAAATTAGCTTATGTGGATGAGCTTTGAACAAGGTTTGAAAAAACGAAAGGCGGAACGAGGCGTTTTACCTGGAGATGAGGCGAGGCGTAGCCTCGAGGCGGTCGAGACGTAAGCATCAGTTTGTATAGGAAAATAAGTGCAAAAAATATAATAAATATATTTATTGATGAAATAATCTAATCTGATAGACATATGGAATATAATATTGCAATATAGTATGAAATTATGAAGGTAAGAACATGAAAAAAATGTTATGTCAATTTCATTAAGATTTCTACTAAATTTCTACCCAATCAAAAAGGAAATCATTTGGCTATAATTATCACTAGTTTTATTAAAGAGGGAGTCATTAGCTCTAGTTGTCATTAAATATATTATATATTCGAGATGTTGATATGAATCATATTATTTAAATCCTAATCGTATGTTCTGTTGAACCCAATTGAAGAATGGTCCAGATGTCCCCTTGTGCCACCATACCCTACCAGTACGGGGGTCTCGTTGCCCGGTCAGCGAGCCTGGGGGGGCTGGGGGGGTGGGGGACAGGTTGCATTGCAGGAGGCAGCGTCCCCGTCCCAAAATGTTTCTTATATGTGTATTTGAATTCGCATGCATCTGAGATTTGCAAATGCATATGTTTAAGGGTGTAATATTAAGAGTTCATTAAAATAATTGGACATGTTAATGATAAATACGAATAAGAAAGAGATCAAATTTAAGCATTCATCTTGTATAAGTGTATCCTCAACAAATAGGCTTTTATAAACATTTGAAACTGCGAATAGAGCCAATTATTTTATAAAAAAATGTTTCATAAATCCAGAATGCCTCGACGACTGTCTTGCCTCGCCTCACCACCTCGCATCGATCGCCTCGGTCATTCGAGTTCGCCTCAGAGGCGTGTTTTTTTGAACCATGGCTTTGAATGAACTCTTTAGAGGTCGTTTTTATATATTGGGCCAATTTCAGCCCTTGTTTCACCCAGCTACACCTGGCATGTTTGTGCTTATCTTTTTGCAAGTGTGATACCTTTATGTAACCATGTGTTTGTGTAGTCATGTGCTAGGGGTTTGATAATCGTAGGTGCATGTGTATGCGTGCACACACGTATGCCTTGCTGGTCTTTAATAATTATGCCGAAACCATTGAAAAAGAAGCTGCCATGTTAGCAAGATTTTAAATCTTGATTTCGATTTCTTTTTGAGATGGCGAAAAAACGAAACAATAATTTCGACGAAATTTCGCCAATTTCAACCAAAATCATTCTAGATTTGTGAAGGAAGGGTCCATATCGAGATTTCGGTTTCATTGGTGTTGAAATCGAAATCTCGAATAAATTTCACGAAATTTGAAACACTGCGTGTTAGTTTAAAACCATGGTGATATTGTGGACATTTTTGGTTGTTTCTTGCGGGTCGTTAATTATTAAGCCAAAGCCATCTGTTATGATAGTTAATGATCATGGTGATATTTGACCCTTTTTAAAAGAAATTGGACCATCTCTTTGTGCTTTTAGGCTTGGAACGGAGTCGAAGACATTTATGTTAAACTTATCCTTCCTAAATGAGATGATTACATTGTATTATCTACCAGGTCAAATATTTAAGGACGTCGTGGGCAGTCCTTATTATGTTGCACCTGAAGTCCTCCGCAAGCATTATGGCCCGGGAGGCTGATGTCTGGAGTGCCGGGGTTATTATCTACATCCTACTATCCGGTGTTCCTCCATTTTGGGCAGGTAAAACATTTGCAGATTCCATTATTCCTTACCGATCTACTATCTTGCAACTCTCGTGAATTGTGACATTCTCCTTAATGGTTTACAGAAAATGAGCAAGGAATATTCGAGCAGGTTTTACATGGTAGTCTTGATTTTGAAACTGATCCATGGCCAAGCATTTCTAGCAGTGCTAAAGATCTAGTAAGGAGAATGCTGGTGAGAGATCCCAAAAGACGGTTGACCGCCCATGAGGTTCTTTGTGAGTATTCATTTTTCTGAAATAAATTTAAAGCATTGTAGATGGTTACGTTCCTATTTTAAAAAAGTATTTGACAGACTCAGACACGCTATTGTTTTGGCATCTTTTTTGTTGGATAATTGACTAACTAGTAGATTAAGTAACTGGTATCCCCTAAGTTATTTTCTAAATAAGGTCTCCCTGCCTGGAAATTTACACTGTTTCTTTTCGACCAAAGCAGCCAAAAGAAGGCTGTTGGAAAAAACCAATGATCTGTTTATTCCATAAGCCCTAGGCTCTCTTATATAGGAGAGTAGCCTATGGGTAAATTACATAGGGAGAACAACAGAAAAATAAAATAACGAACAGGTACAGTTAATCTATATTATGCGTCAACACTCCCCCTCAAGATGGAGCATAGATATCAATCATGCTCAGCTTGGACGCACACTTCTGGAATGGGCCTCGAAGTAATGCCTTGGTGAAAATATCAGCAGTCTGATTCCCTGATGTGACGTGAGATGTAGCAATGAACCCCTTCTGAACCATGTCACGTATGTAGTGACAGTCGACCTCAATGTGCTTGGTCCTCTCATGAAAGGCTGGGTTATTTGCAATGAACAAGGCGGCCTGATTGTCACACTCCAACTTCATAGGAAGAGGTATATCAATACATAGATCTGCAAGTAAAGATCTCACCCACATCATTTCTGTGCTAGCCTGGGCCATAGCCCTGTATTCGGATTCAGCACTGGATCTAGCTACCACTGTCTGTTTCTTGCTTCTCCACGAAACAAGAGCGTCCCCAACATAGACTGCAAATCCTGATGTAGACTTCCTGTCCTTGGGGCATCCTGCATAATCTGCATCAGCACATGCCGTGATAGAGATTTCTTTTCCTTTCTTAAATAGCAAGCCTGCACCTGGAGATGATTTTAAATATCTCAGAATCATGTGTATTGCATCCATATGGGCCTGACGTGGTTGCTCCATGAACTGGCTCACACGACTCACTGCAAATGATATATCAGATCTAATGATCGTGACATACTGTAGTTTGCCTACCAGTTCCATGTACCTTCTCTTGTCCACCTCTTCTGTGTCATCATCATACAGCTTCATGCTAGGATCCATTGGTGTCGTAGCAGGTCGACACCCTAGCATACCTGTCTCACTCAGTAGATCTGTAACATACTTCCTCTGTGACATGACTAATCCATATGGATTTCTAGCAAACTCCAGCCCCAGAAAATATCTAAGGACTCCCAAGTCCTTGGTGACAAACTCGGTCCCCAGCCTTTCCTTTGCCTGCTTAATGCCCTGGTCATCATCACCTGTAATCAAGATATCATCAACATAAACCATGATTACAATGATACCTCTAGCCGTCTTCTGTACAAACAAGGAATGATCAGCATTGGAGCACTTATATCCTTATTTCTCAAAGAGGTCTGAAAGCTTCTGAAACCATGCTCTGGGGCTCTGCTTAAGGCCATAGATGGCCTTATGTAATCTGCAAACCTTGGAACACTCCCCCTCAACAACAAAACCAGGTGGCTGTTGCATATAGACTTCCTCCTGCAAGTCGCCATACAGAAATGCATTCTTCACGTCCAGTTGATAAAGTGGCCAGTCTCTAGCAACTGCAACTGATAACAGGATCCGTAGAGTGGAATGACGCGCCACAGGGGAGAATGTGTCAAGGTAATCTACCCCATATGTCTGTGTGAAGCCCCGTGCAACCAGGCGTGCCTTGTACCTGTCAATGGAACCATCTGCATTGTGCTTAACTGTAAACACCCATTTGCAACTCACTGGGCTGACATCTGGAGGTATAGGAACCAAACTCCAGGTTCCTCTAGACTGAAGTGCCGCCATCTCTTCTTCCATTGCTAGCCGCCATCTAGCATCCTGCAAAGCATCATGATGATTCCGTGGAATGTCTGTAGCTGAAAGTGCCAATGCAAACTTCCTGAAGTCTCCAGGTAGCCTCTCAAAAGACACAGCTGCTGATAATGGATATTTGGCACAACTTCTCTTCGGCTTGCGTAGAGCAATTGGAACATCCAGATCATCTGTGTTATCACCATGCTCCTGTAATGCATCCTGCTGAGAAATGTCGTCAGATCCATCAACATTAATATTTTCATTACATACCATAGGCGAGCTAGTTGACGGGTCAGGACCATGAGCTGGAGGAGGCCTGCGGGTGTAATGGAATGGTAGCGGGGATACTAGCGATGGCGGTGGTGGTGGCGGTGGTGGTGGCGGTGGCGGTGGTGGTGACGGTGGTGTTGTTTGTGGCAATGGTGGTGGTGGTGCCATGAATACGGCATCAGGAGATATAGGTGGTAGCTGCATGTTTCCAGATTCTGAAAAGTACATAATAGATTCAAAAAATGTAACATCTGCACTGATCATATACCGCCGACGCACAGGATCAAAACACTTGTACCCCTTTTGAGTTCTGGAGTACCCCACAAAGACGCACTTGACAGCCCTAGGAGAGAGCTTGTCAGTACCAGGCGACAACTGATGGACAAATGCGACTGACCCAAACACACGAGGGGTAAGAATGAACAAATCCTTGTCAGGGTAAATGAGTGAAAAAGGAATCTGTTCATTCAAGACAGACGAAGGCATACGGTTGATTAGGTAACATGCAGTAAGGACTGCATCACCCCAGTAGGAGTACGGAACATGACTCTGAATAAGAAGTGACCTTGTGACATTAAGAAGGTGACGGTGTTTTCTTTCAGCAACCCCATTCTGTTGAGACGTATGAGCACAAGATGTTTGGTGAATAATTCCTTTTGAGGAGTAGTAATTGGCTAAAATGTTGGTGCACAACTCTAAGGCATTATCACTTCTCACAATCTTGACAGATGTGGAAAAAACATTTTGAATTTCATTAAGAAAGTGGATAATAATATTTCCTGCTTCAGATTTATTTTTCATTAGAAAGACCCATGACGCTCTAGAGAAATCATCCACAAATACAATATAAAACCTGTGTCCCTGATGATCGGGAACACGACTCGGACCCCAGACATCGACATGAAACAACTCAAACTTGGAGCTACTACTCCGACCTTGACTACTGGGAAAAGACGACCTGTGATGCTTTCCCAACTGACATGCCTCACACTGGATAGGTGTGTGAGAGAGACCATAGGGTAGAACTAGACGCAACTTCTGAAGCGGTAAATGACCAAAACGCAGATGCCACAGGAGAGGAGATACTTGTCCAGCAGGAGAAGATGTGGTTCCGGCAAATGGGGTCTGGTTCAGACGGTAAAGGCCTCCTTGCTCATAGCCATGACCAATCACGTTGCCCGTACGGATGTCCTGAAAAATCAAAGAAGATGGATCAAAAATAGCTCGACAATGGAGATCCTTCGTAATCTGACTAATTGACAACAGATTCATAGAAAAATGCGGTGCATGTAGGACATTCTTGAGCTGCATAGAAGATGTCAATCTAATCTCCCCCTGACCCGTGATAGGGGAGTGCGTGCCATTGGCAATCACTACTGTCCGTCCTGGAGGAATCTGAGTGTATCCTGTAAGTAGACTCTGGTCGCCACATAGATGATGTGTAGCGCCCGAGTCCATGATCCATGGCAATGTATCAGATCTACTACTGTGGAGTGCAAGTGTACTACCTGAAGTACTAGTAGAGGCAGAGGCAGAAGCAGCAGCATCAGTATGACTCTCTGTAGTCGGTGCTGGACCAGATGGTGGGATAATGCCCCTGAGGCGGGCAACTAGATCATCAAATCGTTGATCCAGTGTAGCAGCAGATGGGGGCTCTATCTGCTCAGCGGCTCTTGCAGATGCAGGGAATCCATGCTTCGAATAGCATGTGTCTTCATTATGTCCGACTCGATGACAATATGAGCATGTTGGCCTAGTGCGGCCACCCCTTCCACGAGGAGTACGTCCACGGCCCTGGTGATGAAAACCGCGGCCTCTGCTTGCCGCCATAGCTGAGGAATTCTGACTCGCAGCTGCTGAAGGCACTGTAATCCTACTCAATCTGTGAAAGGCTTCCTCCATGGGAGGAATAGTCGAGTCAGCCAAAATCTGAGACCGTGCTGCCTCATACTCTGGATCGAGTGCAGCGAGAAACACACCCACCATCGTCGCATTCCTGTATGTCTTCTGTTGTTCTGGCGTGGCGGTAAGAGGCATGAAGCTATAGAGCTTCTCGAACATCCCTCTCAGTGATGTATAGAGAGAATGTAAAGGACGACCGTTCTGCTTTATTGTGAATATATCATGTTGCAGCTGCAGGATTTTCGTCTCGTTCTTTGCCTGAGAATATGTCGCTGCCAGGATATCCCACATGTCTTTGGTTGTGGGTTGATGTAGAATGTCATTGGCAATTTCAATAGCCAATGTGCCAGATAGCCACACCTTGGCATATGCATCATCTGCCTCCCATGAGGCATGGACTCCAGTCTTCTCTGCAGGCTCGGGCTCGGTAAGAATGTGCTTCTTACCTGTAGACTTCATCATACTCATGAACTGCATTGCCCACTGTTCATAGTTCGTACCATCCATCTTGACAATGGGCGCTGGACCACGAAATGCGCCAATAGACGGGATATCTGCCTTGCTTTCTGACATACTGGAGACGGAAGACTGGAGCGACTGAGAGAAGATAATCTTTGTCTACAATGACATAGACGGGATTAGTTGCGTGTGTAGACGTCAAGCAACTATCCCCATGTAGATCAAGATGTGTGTGTGCCCTAGGGTTTGAGGCTTAGGGCACGTAGGCACGTGCAAGGAGCACGCGCGCACGCAACTGGAGGTGCACAGGTGTGCACTAGAACCTGCCCAGGCGCAGGTGATGTACTGGCGAGGCACAGAAGATCAGGCAGGCGTAGGGGCTGGCTTGCTTCCTGGTGCAGACGCTATCGCGTGCACTGGCGCACGCTGTCGCACAACGCGCAGAGGCGCGAGGCGCAGATGCGCTGAAGAGAGCGCGCAGCAGTGCGCGTAGGAGTGCGCACAGGAGCGCAGAGGAGATACGCGAGAGGCGCGCAGAGGCGCGCGAGGCGCGCTAGGGGCACCGCAGATCGGAGAAGGAGACCTCCGATCGGCTGAGGTGGGCGGCGCCGAGTAGAGCGAGAGAGAGAAGAGAGGCCGGCGGGTGGGGTGGGTTAGGGTTAGGGTTTCGAGAACTCCGGTCTAGGACCGTCGCTCTGATACCATGTTGGGAAAAACCAATGATCTGTTTATTCCATAAGCCCTAGGCTCTCTTATATAGGAGAGTAGCCTATGGGTAAATTACATAGGGAGAACAACAGAAAAATAAAATAACGAACAGGTACAGTTAATCTATATTATGCGTCAACAAAGGCCATTGGCTTAAACATCCCAATTTTCAATATGAAAGATGCTGGATCTCTGTTATAGCAGAATATAAGTTTCTCCCAGAGTCTATCTGTCGACATCTGTCCGATTTAGTTCAGTGCCAACCATGTTCAATCTTCATGTGTGTGGAGACACTCAAGTAGCAGGTTGACTAGAATCCTCATCACTTTCCTTGCAGAATGAGAATGAAATACCACCATTTTTTTCTTATCAATAATAATTACCGAAATTGTTGACAAGCTTTAGCTCTGCAAAGAAGTTGGTTTTTGAACCAGCCTGGCCTTTCAACCTGACCTCTATTGCATACGTTGACCTTGGCTTCCCCACTGTTTTCGACTCCTTCTACATGCTCGGGTCCTTGCTTATTTCATCGACGGTCAGTTATAGAATCAGATCCAATCCTTATATAGAATCTGGTCCAGTCCTTAATTCGAGCCCTGCGACTGCGAGCTTATTATAGTGCGAGTAGATCAATTCAAAGTAACAATTGGTGCAGTCCACCAAAAATTAAATCGGGTGATAAGTCCTGCTTACAGAATGAGCATGAAAAACATAATTTCAAAAAATTTGCCATGCATATACTATATCAGGTTCAGCCTTTGTTTTTGTAAAGTTACAAATGGATACTCTTGATGTTCACTAAATTTGCCATGCATATAATATATCGGGTTCAGCCTTTCTTGTCGTAAAGTTACAATTGGATACTTTTGATTTCCACTAAATTTGCCATGCATATACTATATCGGGTTCAGCCTTTCTTGTCGTAAAGTTACAAGTGGATACTCTTTAATTCTAGTTCTACTTGTATTATTTCTCCGAATTCAATTTATTAAAGTTAGTAATCACCACCATCTGATTTGCAATTGAATACTTCTGGTCAACTCCCTGATCACGTGGGTCCCATCTCTCCATCTCATTGTTCTCACAGTCCTAACTTTCTCAAACGGCCAATGTGCATTCTTTCGTAGGTAACTCATATTTGTATGCGAGATGAACCTCTTATCTATTTTTAATTTTGCGTTTTGAGTAGGCGTGCTCATATCAAGATTGGTTTATGTTTTGGTTCGTTTCAATATGATGATTGGATGACTCCTAGTCTCTAGTAATCTTTCTTCGGTCTTTTAAAAGGAAAAAAACCGCTGTTTAAACTCATAATCGCTCTCCCAGTGGTTGCCATCCTTTCATTACCGTATTTCTCCATTTAATGTTTCAAAATATACATGTTTAACTCCATTTGG
The DNA here is from genome assembly GCA_037367405.1 of Ottelia alismoides. Taxonomy (NCBI): domain Eukaryota; kingdom Viridiplantae; phylum Streptophyta; class Magnoliopsida; order Alismatales; family Hydrocharitaceae; genus Ottelia; species Ottelia alismoides. Next base: position 14,151 of record JAZKJV010000384.1, read on the forward strand.
ATTCAGTTTTAACTTTGGAAGTTTAATGCTAACGTAGTTTATATCATAGTTATTTTGGCAACCATACCTTGAATTAAGTGAAGTTGATTTTCAGCAGTTATAGCTGTGGCTTAAGGGTGACAATATGTAAGATATGAGTCATGACAAGTGCTTCTTCCCTTGCAGGCCACCCTTGGGTTCAGGTTGACGGCGTGGCTCCTGATAAGCCTCTTGATTCAGCTGTCCTTACTCGTTTGAAGCACTTCTCTGCCATGAACAAGTTAAAGAAAATCGCACTTAGAGTAAGTCCGCTTGTTGCAATTCAAAAAGGACTTAGTGGCGCAGCTTGTTGCCTGCTTGTCTCCTATTTCGATGTTATGATTGATGAGTATGTTGTTGTTATCCTGCGCATCCGAGAAGGAGAGCATTGGGTCTTTAACTTGAAATTATACTCGATTTAGTACAAGTCCATTTCGCTGACTTCATATTGTTGGAGCTTCATTTCGTGTGCAAACGCTATACATTTGAGGTGTGATGGTGTGAGGCAACTCCATTTCTTGCTCTTAATATTTTTTATATGTATTCAGAATCTCCTATCAGCTACTACTCATTCATTGACTCTCATTTCCAAGACTAACATCTGTTAAAACATTGAAGGATTGCTTTATGTGCTTTTTATTTATCATTACAATAATCACTTTTTTAATTTATATGACCGTAGTTATTGTGGTTTCTGTTTATAGGTGATTGCCGAGAGCCTTTCTGAAGATGAAATCGCAGGACTTAAAGAAATGTTTAAAATGATAGACACTGATAACAGTGGTACAATCACTTTTGAAGAACTCAAGGTGGGACTAGAAAAAGTTGGTGCCAACCTCAAGGAGTCTGAAATCTATGCACTCATGCAAGCAGTAAGTTAATTCCATCCCAATGTCATCTGGATACGAATATAGTTTGATGTATTTGTGGATGATATGTTTGCATAGATCGTTTATTTCGTGGTTTCGAGATCAGGAGGTGCTGGTTTAATCTTTATAACTTTTATTGTGGTTTTCGGAAATGCAGGCAGACATTGACAACAGCGGGACGATTGACTATGGTGAGTTTGTAGCTGCCACGCTGCACCTGAACAAAATCGAAAGGGAGGATCATCTGCTTGCAGCCTTCTCTTACTTCGACAAAGACGGGAGCGGATACATAACCCATGATGAGCTCCAACAGGCATGTCAGGAGTTTGGCATAGCAGAAAGTGAATTGGAAGATATGATGAAAGAAGTCGACCAGGATAATGTAAGCAAGCCATCCCCATCTGTGTTCCTTTCTTGCAAATGTGTTGAGCCCTTCGATTTATTGTTTGCCCATTACTTTTGAAGGATGGGCGCATCGACTACAACGAATTTGTCGACATGATGCAAAAAGGAAATCCTGTATTTGGCAAGAAGGGCTTGCAGAACACCTTCAGCATTGGATTTAGGGATGCGCTTAAGATCACCTGACAAGGTAGTTGTAAAATACTCCCCTTCTCCTTTTGTTTATTTTCCCTAGAAATCGGTTTTCCTTAGGACAATGTCTCATGGGCATGTCACATACAAGATGTACCGAATCGTCGGTAAAGTCATATTTAAAGTGAGATGCTGCCATTCAGATGGTTGTTGCAGCAAAAATGGGGCTTCTTGGCTGTTGTAAAGAATTTTTGTGATACATCACATTTTTCTTGTAAAATCAATTAGTTGAACATCTGTTTTTTAGTTGTACAACTGTGGATCCACAAAAATATCAAGTCTCCGACCATCGTCGTGTGCAGGGAATTTACAGGAATCAATTAAGATCCTTTGAGTTCGCCTTTTTTCTGAGTGTTTACTGATGATGGTTATGTATATATGCTTCTTTGTTAGTTCTTTACGGCAAAACATGTGTAGATGTTTAGCAACATGATCTTGTTGTCGCATTGTCAGGTTTAGTCTCCTATATATGCAAGTGAGAACTTGTCTGTTGTCTTTCCTGTTGGAACCTAAGGATGTAAATACCTGCTATAAATAGTACCAATCTGACTTGGGCAAGCTCATCCATTTTATTGGGCTTGGGGAAGATTGACATGGGGTGTCATACCAAGGGTTGATGCATTTGGAAGCTATTATGAGTGGTTCCCCGACTACATGAGCATCGATGATGGTTTTGACGATAATAAAATTCTCCCTCGCGTAAATAAGCACAACTCTAAAATCATAAGCCTACACATATGCGCATTTTGGCTTCCACTAATCATTGCATCCTTTCCTCGTGATCGAATCTTATGCTAGAGTACTAGTATGGCCTCTCATCTTCTCCTTGAGTTGTTTTTTTTGCATTGGTGATTGCTAAGGTATTTACCTTTCATGTACGCATCTGAATATACTGTTATACGATGATTGTTGGAGTATTATTTGACAATTCCTTGTATATCCCTTCTGATTTTTGTAACAATATTAATGTTGCGAGTTTGTAATAAATATTTTGAGCATCATATGGTGAAAAGATTGCATACTAGGTTTGGAAAGCCAACGTAGAGAGTAGCTTTTAGTGGTTCGATCGGAAATCCTAAGTCGATCAAGCTTGGTCATACTAAGATGATGAACTCATATGGATCGTTCCACAATTGTGGATGCTTATATCCATGTTGATCAATATTTTAACGATTGTGAATATTGTTTTAATTACATTTGGTATGTTTTATCGATGGCCGCAACTATTGTATGAACGTTCATACAAGGTAACTCTTCAAAAAATTGTCATCGGGAGATATCAAAAATGTTTCTTCGAGCCTTATGAAAAAAAGCCACGAGTTCGAATGGTTTTAGTTGATGGAATTCTACCAAGACAATTGGGAAAGTAAGCAAACATGACTAGTGGTGATCTTCGACGTCGACCTCAATTTGAGTATATCTTTGAACTCATTGACAAAGGTATGCGACGACCTATGATACACCTCTCGTATTCCTAGCACTAAAAGAATGAAACATATTGAGGACACGAACTACATGCCAATTAGTCTAACCAATGTATCTAAAAATTCAAGAAAAACTATGCGATGACCTCTGATACACCTCTCGTATTTACATTTTTTGGCCATGGAAATAACGGATAGTTTTGAAAATGTGTTTGGAATGCATTTTGGGTTCGACTTTGAAATCTTGTTGAAGTCTAACTATCATGGTAAGGAATTAGGTCAAAAGAAGGGCAAGGTTCTAAAATAGGCTAGAATAATCGACTTCTGACTTAGTGAGTTGGAGTGATTGATCGTGTTGACATAGGTGATCGATCAGACCAGTTTACTGATGATGGTCCACCACATGATAATGATAGATCACATGTTTCCAGCTGATAGATCAGCCAAATAGCAAAGATGTAATTGCGATCGAGTATTTACCAATATATAACCCTTTATGTTTCTAGTACCAATCAATAATCATCTTGTGATCGATCACACTTACCTTTTACGACGAGATTTGTGTGCTAGGATACGACCCTATTGGTGGCCCTAAGTCGCCACATACCATCACGCTCATTGAAAGATAGAAAAAAAACCCTTTTGCAATTGAGCTTAAACATATAGCCTAGTTTAATGCGGAAACCAACAACAAAGAGGAAGGGAACATGTCCACCTACACATACGTTCACGTATGATCCCTTCCCACGATTTTCAATGTCCAATGAGTCTAACTAATATATGTGGAACACTGACTGATGTTTGACAAGTTGCCACAAGTGTCTAATTGTTTCATTGTGCTAATCGGATTAAACAGATAAATGATCCACATAGACGTCGAAGTTGGGAACTCAAACGCATTGGAATTGCCTCTATGAGTTGCCTTTAATGAGGGTTGATCATATGAGAGTCAAAAACTGTGAGAGCATGAAAGCTAGGAGTTTAGATCATTAGATTCTGCTCATCTCTCTCCTCCAATGAATCAGTAGAATCTAATGATCCAGATTCACTGCTTACATGCTCTCACAGTTTTTTATTCTCACAAGATCACAATTTTTTATTGGATCTGATTCATTAAACTATATGTAGCATTATATGTGCATATAATGTCATTATATGTGCTCTTGTCCCTAATAGGGAAACGAGAATCAATTTAAAGACCTTTTTCCTTAAAAACATGGGAAATAGTGGCCGCCACGAATCATATATTACCTTTTTGTTGACTTTACTTAAAAATTTTAATTAGTTGTGATGTAATTAACTGCTATCAAAAAGCTGTCTTATATACATAATTAAGCCATCTAAAGCTTTTGATTTTGGTCATCTATAAGTTCACCCTATAAGTTTTGCTCAAATGAAATTAAATCACTAAAATTGGAATTTAATATCTTAAACCATTTTGAGTTAATCACCTACACTACACAATCCTGATATTTACATAGACGCCCCTAGAAATATTTCCCCGTTAACGTCAATACTCTTTGGGTTGTTCTTTAAAAAGGTTTATTATCTTTAACGATAAACAGTTTACATCCACTCGTCTTTCGAATGCGGACTAGGTCATAGATTTCCATTTAGTCATGACCACTCGATACTTCCGTCATTCGAGATGTCGAGCCAAAGGGAGGGCGAAAAAGCAAAAAGAACTTCAACAGGAGGGTGCCCATCTGAATTTCAGGAATATAGGGCGTTTTCTAGCACAAAATCCTTATACAGGGGCATCCAACTAAAAACACCATATATTTCTTCCACAAAATGATAAACCCATGTCCCCTTAACTTCTCCTATGAAGAAGAAGAAATAACCGAAGAAGTTTCAACATCTCCAATTTTTCGCTTCATATTGAAGAGCGAGTTTTTTTTTCTAACGAAGCTTCTACTCAATCAAATCGGCAACGATTTATTTGTTTTTCATCGATGTAAACAGAAGTAAGATACATTTATTTTCTCTGATTTCTATGAAATACAATATTAAGAATTTTCTCGATAAAGGGTATTCAGGAAAAAAACTAAAAACATGAATTTAAAGCATCCAAGTTCCTATCTATTCGGAAGTGTGAAATCTAGTGATTTTTTTAAATAATATTAAAAAAATCATAATTAATTAAATAGCTATCATGAAAATTATTTTTAAAATAAGCATCGATCGACACTTGAGATGTTGATTTGAGATGTCACTTTTAAATTGGTAACTGCAATTTGGGAGAGAGTCATTGCAAATTTGCCAATGGTCCCCTCTTCTGAATCTTATATATATACCCCCACCCATGATTCCCCACACCTTCTCTCTCTCCATCTCTCTCATTCTACTTCTTCCTCTCTCAATTCTACTTCTCTCATCTCTCGTAGTCCATATTCTCAACTAAATTTTGACTTCTCAATATCTCTCCCAATCCACTATTCTTATTTGAGTAAGAAAAAGAATTTTTTCGTAAACTATTTTTCGTGAATATTTTGTTCCAGGTTTTTTATCAGCAAAGTCGAATATATTATTGTGGATATTCGATTATATTTATTCTTTTTTTCGGGTGTATAATCTCGATTTGAAGACACGTGTTATTCGTATAAATTTACATTTATTAATTTTATTTTTGATTGCACACATTAATCAAATGTACAAAATTAAATACATTTAAAGAATGTTAGATCATTTAAATGGACACTAAAATTAGGATATTTTATGTATTACAATTGCAATCATATATGTTTTCAATTTTTATAAGAACAACTACCCTGCAAAAGATGAAAAAAATAACGTTTATATTAAATTTAAAAACTATTATTAATATCAAAACAGTGTTAGAGTTTTTTATAATGTAAAATAATTGAAATAGTAAATGCTTAATTTTAAAAAAATTGAATTAATAACTTAATAATGTTTAAACGTATATGATTGTTATGTTATTAACTCAAATAAACTAATCAAATCATGTATTTGACTCGTAGATATGACATCCAACACCGTTTATGTCTTATTATATTGGGTTAGTTAGTGTTTCTCATGATGATGTAAAATATATTGGGGGCAACAAACATATGATCAAATTACCATGCCAATTAACATACTTTGATCTATTGGATCGAGTATCCAAAGCCACTAGTCTCCCACTCGACTAACATATACTTATATTAACGTGTAAGTGGTTGTTTGAGAGATCAACATTCTTCGTAGTATCAATTCACAATGATGAATCCACCTTAGCAATGATGAATTCAATCATTAATATGAGATTCATTCATCTTTTCTTATAAATTACCCCTTTTGGTCTGAAAAATATACCATCATCATCGAGGTAAAATAATCACATTTAAATTAAAGAATAATCTTATATTTCCTTTCTCTAAACTAACAAACATATAATCCAATCGGGCCAACAAATGAGACAATGTTTGAGGATATCGAGGATCCCTCACAAGTAAACGCTGAAGATGAATTGTCGACACTAATATCTGAAGAAGAAAGCGCGCAGTCTGAAAATGAATCTCATTCGTTAGAGGAAGAAAATATGGAAAACATACTTGATAATACTTGTCATGAGTTTGGATACGGTTCACTAGTTCTATCCTTAGAAAATGAGGATAGGGGACGCACTTACTGTGCGAATATGGGGATGTTGATGACGTACCAATGGAGGAGTTACCCTACGTATTTGATCACGAAATTGTAGAAGCAGAAATTGTAACCTTTGTAGAGAGACAAGCTGATCCCGTCGATGATTCTGGATTAATTTATTGGTTGGGTAAAAGTTACAATTCGAAAATGGATTTACAATATGACCTATATAAATGGATTATGAAAAGTCACGTGCAATATAAACTCAAAGCCCCAAACAAGCAGATTTTGACTGTTGTATGTATTTATGAAGATTGTGAATAACGTTTGCATGTATCAGAGAGGAAATCTCGAGGGGACCGGTATGTTTCAGGATATATGGGAAAGCATACATGTACAAATCATGTACTTTTAGTGAAGCATCGTCAATGCACATATGTATTTATAACACAATTCATATTATCTTCCTTTATAGCACAAGTTAGTATGACCTCGGGTGCAATTATGTATAAAATAAAAGATGAGTTGAAGGCTGAAATTAATTACATGACAACTTGGAATGCCGGGAGATGTGCAATGGATATTGTTTATGAGAATGAGGTTGAGTCGTATCATAATATTCATATATTCATTCGTACTTTAGAATGACACAATCCCAGAACTTATACGTGGCTCAAGACAGAAAGAGGTCAAAACGAGAGTATTGTACATTTTCAGAGATCGTTTGTTTAATTTGGACATTTTTGTAGAGCACTCAAATTTTTCGGCATATTTTAAGTATTGATGGAACACATTTGTATGATAGATACAAAGGTCTTATGTACGTGCTTACAACGATAGATGCAAATAATGGCTTATTTTCGCTCGCATTTGCTATAGCAAAAAAGAACGAGAACATTGCATCATGGAGATAGTTTCTTAATTTATTAAGACAAATCATTGATAACACGGATATATATTTTTTCATTGATCGATTTCTTGGGTTGAAGGATGTTGCGCGTGGTTGATTTCCACCAGAAGAGGGATTTACTAATCGTCATTGTCTCAGACATATGCGTGTAAACATGCCAGAGCTGGACATAAGACTCGTACTATTCAAAACAGATTCTATACTGTTGGGAAGGAGCAATGTGAAAATAAGTTTAATAGTATGATGCGAGATATTAACATACTTGACAGAAATGCTTTCGAGTGGATCGTATCTCAAGACAACGGTGACCAATTGTAAGTTTAGATAATGGACATCGTTACATACACATGACAACAAATTTATCTGAAAGTTTTAACGGAGCCTTTAGAGGAGCACGTGATTTACTAGTCATATCTTTGATTCTAACAATTTTTCTCAGAATTAATGGTTATTTCAATGATCGTCGTGTGGAGTCAAAGGGAACGACAACATATTTGACCAAGAAATATAAAGATTTGTTAGAGATACCAACCAGAGAGGCAAGATCATGCCACGCACGATGATTTTCACTAACACAATTTCAAGTCTGCAATCACAATGGATATGCCTATGAAGTCAACTTAAATGGTCGAGAAAGTGAATGCATGTGCTATTTATGCAAATGAAACACTTTGTATGGCAACATGTTATAGTCGTAGCCGCACATATGCGTACACGCTTGGATAACTTTGATCTATGTTCACAATATTATTCCAACAAATATTATCATTAGCATACAACTTCTTCTTTCATCTCAACCTAGATAGACGTTATTAGGGAGCAGGAAAAGATACTATTATGCTACCTCCAATAATCGGACAAAGGAATCCCTGATGACATGTACAGGGAAGAATTAGAAATTAAATAGATTAAATGTGTGTGCGACCTAAATTATGTAAAATCTGCAAGCAACCAGATCCCAATAGATTAAGTTATCTATGAAGCAAATGAATAGAGTACATGGATCTGTAATGGTATTTTAATTGTGTATTTTATATTTTATTTACAAATAAATTTGCAATTAATTTGTTAATAATCTGTTTAATTGTTATATGTAGATGGTACAAATGAATAGAGTAACTGGACTCATAGATACATCAGTGTAGATGGCACAAGAAGTACCAACATCCTAAATTGGTTTACTATACACGGACAATACGTGGGTCATTGGGAGGAGACGGAAGATGCAGTTGTTTTTGAGCATGTGGATGCAAACAATGATATTTACATGCAATGGTATTGGAATATAACAAGAAGGTGGACCCGGATACAGATTTCTCCTCCAACAATAGCCTACCAACCACACGGACCAGTTGAAAGATGCCTGGTATGTTAGATAAAATTCTACTTATTTTAACATATTTTATTAATTTATTATATCATAAATCAAATATGTGGATATGATTCAACATGGAAGGAACAACTTGGATGAGATTAGACGTTCAACAGACCTGCCTTTGAGTATGAAGACAAAGGTCGAAGATGCAATTAATTACTTTGATGACACAATCAACATGTTCTTGTTGATGTATCCATTCCAGTACTATGATCAACTATACATGCCCTCACAAGAGCAGTATACGTCGGAGCATCAGGTTTCATTATTTCTTTGTTATAAATTGAGATTAAATTGATTCTCTTTCGGACAACTAATTTTTTACTTATATGATGTAAATCGTATAGGTATGAATTATGCAGACTATGGTGGTGAGGGATCACAACAAACACCGACGTTTGCGACTTCAGATTTTAATTTATTTCTTATCTATAATTAACTTAAATTAGTGTATAGTTTTTTAGGACTTTAGCAATGATTCTTTATCAATATTATAGCAGGATACAGTGGACTTGAGTTGTCAGAAGATCAACCAATTAAGGAATCAATTTTTGGAACCTCAAGTTGCGACTAATTCGTTATATATTTTTCTAAATTTTAGTGCCTATATAATTCATTATTGAATATTATAAGAATATATCAGGAATGAATTGTGCGTGATATAGAGGACACGGATGCCTGCCCCTTCAACGAGGATTCATATCTTCATGTTGTTATAGTTGATTTATTAAATTGTATCTTTCTCTTACTAATCATTTCATTTATGTGACATCTAATATAATTAATATCTTTCGGGTATGAGCTACATAGAATATAGCAATTCAGGGTCTCTATACGGTGAAGTCGGATTTAGACCTTCATGTTTAAGTAACTTATTTAATAGAATGATTATTTCCAAGAAGTTATGTTTATCTTCCGTAATATATACTACAATATGAATATCTCATTCTTATAGGATATGGAGAAACTTTGAGTAGTCACAGTTTGCAAGATCATCATTTGTTGATCCTTCAAGTTAGGGATATAGCAGACAAGGGTACTGGCCAATTCAACCAGGATTCAGATCTTCAGGTTGTTATAGTTGATTTATTAAATTATATCATTCTCTTACTTATCGTTTCATTTATGTGGCATCTAATATAAATAATATCTTTCTGGTATGAACTAAATAGAATAGCGCTTCAGGGTTTCAATATGGTGAAGCCGGATTTGGACCTTCAGGTTTAAATAACTTGTTTAATAGAATGATTATTTCTAAGAAGTTATGTTTTCTTCTGTAATAGTTACTACAACATGAATATCTCATTATTGCAGGATCATCACTTGCTGGTCCTTCGAGCTAATTTGACTCTGGACACTCTCAGCTCATAACATCTACTCAATACAATTCGAGAGATTTTCAAGCAAAATTATTCGCCAGTGTTCGGTAATTTGAGACAACAGACTTCGATAGACAATTATTTGCTATACCCATGACAATACCACAACAACGTCCGAAACCACTTCGAAGACCCTCCCCAAAAGTAAGGAACAGTGAGCCTCTTCCATTAGAGCCACCCCATCAGTCAACAAGAGTAAGGAACACGAGAGATCGGGAAACTCAACCAACCGACCCTCCACAAAAGTCATCAACTAGGCCGCATCCTCCAGGGCATATTCCAACACATTCGACACCAAGCAGAAGAAGATGACGGCACATAAGGAGAGTCACAAGAAAACATAAGATGGTGGAAAAGGAAATGACAAAGGAGGCGGCACGTGAGGTAGAGGAGGAGGAAGCCTGAAAGGATTTCTTAAGATACAAGAAGCTTAAAATGTTGTAACATATTTTTATTATTTGTAGACAAATTTTTGTACTTTTATGATTTTTATAAAATAGTTGCATTTTCCCAAATAGATTAATGTTAAAATATGCAATGTTGAGCTTACGTATGTCACTATCAAATGTCTTTATATGTAATTTCCATTTATTATGATCTTTCTAAGATGTCGAATAAAAATATTTTAAGGTTATATCAATAATAAAGAATAAAATTAAGTATAGAGATATACGTCATATTTGTCTAATAAAATTATTAATATAATAAATCTAATTGAGTCTTATACATCATTCTTGTATAAGAATGGCGTGTTTGGAGAGGAGGATGAGGAGGCAGTCTAGAAGGAAAGTTACATCTTTCCACCTCCAACGACGAGAGTATGAAACTTCTAGTGATGGGTCGAGATGCTCGCAACGGAGGAAAACGCCAAAAGCGTCAGAAAAGATGAATCGGGTAAGTGTGATCCCATGCTAGAGATCCAGAAACGAAGTACCCACCAACAGGAAGCTACCAAGAACGGGGGAAAGTCACAACCTTAAAGGTAATGGTGGGGGACACAGAGTCCGCCTGCGAGGGAAGCAGAGGAAGCCAACTCGCAGGAATGGGGAATGGAGAGGAAGCAGGTCTCAGGTGGGAGCAATGTGGGAATGAGTGCCAATATGGGGCGCCATTGGTGGGGAAGTGGAAGGAAGAAGAAAAAATTCAGGTGTCGATCGATGCATATTTTCTAAATAAATATACATGATGCCTATTTAATTAAATACTAACTATTTAATAATTATTAAAAAAGTCATCATTCTTATATAATAATAAAATTTTTTTTATTATTTATAGGATCTAATAATAAGTAAAAGGATGGAGTAGGTAACACTGCAATTAACCCTAAACCAAAGTGCCAATTGATAACTTTTTTTAAATTCCCTAACTTCACATGCCTATTTAATTAAATTCAAATTATTTAATAATATTTACAAAAAAAAAATCCAAATCGAGTCCTCGACAGTAAAGAACGTGCGAGATTCAACTGGAAATTGCTATTTCAGCAGAAAATTTAATCAGACATTAGCTTTTGAATAATTTAAACAGTAGGGATTATATACAGGAAGATACTGATCTGAACTGGAAAATTAAACGATCATAAGAACTTGACTTTCAGATAATCTTCGACATGCTGTTCGGGCTCGAGGATTGCTTCAAGGCGAGCACAATGGAAGCGAAGACCGAAGCCACCAGTGTCAGCAATCCAAATGCAGTAGCAGTTGATCCATATACCAAAACGGATCCATCTTCCAATAAACCGCAAGAAATCACAAAGGTATTGCAGAGACCCAGATCTTCGTTACAGTTTTTACATATGTAAGCTCTCTTATTGCAGATATCCATGAGAATTAATGCCTGCAAATTTCCAAGGTCTTCTGAATAATTTTTGATTACCAAAATCTGTTGTTCTGGTTATTATGGATCTATGATACAGAAACGAGCATTTCTTTGTTCTCAACACAACTAGTACGCGCGTGGCTGCGTGATCGGGTTGTTCTTGGAATTCCGGGTCATTCACTGAAGCGCGGAGAGCAGATCATGTGTGCTGGAGTCAGAGAAGTACAAGGAGAAGCAAATGAAGATAATGAAAACAAGGTATGAATGTATGGCTTTCTGTTGATTTCAAATATTGAAAAGGAGAATGAGAAAGCTGAAATCAAGGAACTGAGTAAGAGCATGACATTCAGAGCTGCACCATTGCCGAGATTCAAGTATTGAGTGCATTAATCATCTAACAATTAATCTCAAGACAACACCAGCCAGGATCAATTTTAAGAGTTGTTGTCCATTATAAAAGCAAACAATAAGAGCAAACAGAGTCAAACCTCCCTCCACAAAGTGGATTTTGATAACACCAAAAATAACTAAAACTAATTAAAAATATCCCTTAATCATCTAACAATTAATCTCAAGACCACGACACAAAGTTCACAACGAAACAAAACTTCAAGGAGTTCCAGAGAGCAATAGACAACGCTGAAGGTATAAATTCCTAGAGGAAACAGGCGTCAACCAGGCCATGGATCATAATTACTCTTCATCTTCCTCATCTCCATCCCCACCGGCTGCCTTCTTCGCAGCAGCCTTCTGATTCTTTCGCTTCACACGACCTGGACGACCACCTCCCAGAGGACTGGTTAGGGAGAAGTCTATGTGCTTCTGTGAGTCCATTCTAACCAAGAAAGATGGGATATTTACCACCTGCCTTCCAACCCTATACAATCAAACAACAGATAAATTCAGAACATGCAGACTTCAAGGCACAACATTGTAGCGGTCCTTAACAAAAAAAAGCAGAAAAATTCAAAATGTTTAGAACGAAAGCCTCAAATGCAACTGATAAGGGACCGTTGTTAATTTAACTGAGCTTCAAAAATCAAGACAATTTATTATCCACATGTCATGGTGAAGCAAGACCATGCTTCATCAATCAACCTAACGTAAAGTCACAATAATCCATCTATGCTGGTGATAAATTCCGACAAGGCAGTGTGTTATGATGAAAGCTCATTGGCTGCATTTCTATAATCCAACATTCATAATGCACATCTAGAGCTTTGACATTCAAGACAGTTTATTATGAACATGTCTTGGTGATGGAAGACTTTGCTTCATCAATCATCAACCAAATGTAAAGTCACAACAATCTATCTATATTGGCAATAATTTTCCATAAGGCAGTGCCTTATGACGAAAGCTCCCTGGCTGTATTTCTACAATCCAACAATTAAATTGCGCATCTGTCATCTAGAGCACCTTATGTGATGCAAACAAAATGACATGACAGGACCGAGAGTCCGTCCGATAACAGCAAGGTTGTTAGATGCTTAGTATAAAGTTTAAGACAAATAAAAAAACTAACTAAATCATAAGAACTTCAATGATCACCAATGGTCGTATCAACATGTGTAGCAACTTCTACATGCAACATAACAATATAGTGAAATAGTCAAGATTAATATATTTGATATTAACATTATCACGCACTATGTTTTAAATCTATACGTGGCTTTCTAGATTGAGAATGCAAGGTAATTGTGTCCAACAGGAGACATTGTGCATCACTAGGATTAATGTTGTGCTAAAGAATAGGACGTGACACAAGGTAGATATCTAATCCCAAAAAATAAAGCGGCCAAGAAACTAAAAAAGGTATTGGTTTAGTAAGTGAAAGCTCAATGCATTAGCATCCAAAACAGGTTTCATTTGTGTTACTGTAAATATATAAGTTACATGGTAGACATCTTCTCAATGCCATGCCCTCTTTTTCCTCAAAAAAAGATCCAAAACAGGTAGTCCAGACTCCAGACTACAAAAAGTATTATGAATGTAAAACAAACAATTACAGTGATAAGGACATGACAAGCATAGATGTATATATACTTCTTGACATAGCATGCATAGATGTATATATACTTTTTCTTAGAATAATTTCTATTTTACCTGATATGGCGCTGCCTAATGAGAACACGAGCATGATGAATGGACTTAGCCATCCCACTCTTAAAAACAATTGTCTGGAGGCGACGCTCAAGAAAGTTCTCCACCGTCAGGGCAAGCACATAATCGAGCTTGTTTTGACTCTCCTCCAAGAGGCCATAGCGATGCATCCTACGAAGAAGAGCCTCGCCCTCAAAAATCCTCTTCTCATTCTTCTCATCCAACTTAAGAAGCTCCTTTGCAGCATTGCGTATGTGACTCAAAGCATACTGAACTCTCCACAATTCCCTCTTGCAACGCAACCCATACTCCCCAACAAGTTTCAACTCTGCATCAAGACGCTCCTTCTCATAAGGGCGACGGGGTTTCTTGAAAGTTTTTCCATCTACAAAGGCATGGATTATTATATCAATAATATGCATTGACAAATTAAAAAGTGGAGATTTGTAAGACTGGTAGCTTGAAATGAGAAATTTGATCATGAGATTAGAAATAATAAGGTAATGGCTTGAAAATTTTGACATATCAAAATAACACATGTTGCCATAACTATCTGATCACAAAAACGCACAAAAGGGGAGCATATAGCATAATTGCAACAACATGAGTAGGTAAACTGGAGAACCATTGAATAAAGCCAATAAATTTCACCTTGAAAACCAACTTCTTTCGGATCTAAAAAAACGTTTTTGAACTGCATGAAGAAAGGTCAAATTTGGCATAAACGATGTACGATTTAATCTAATAAATATAGCTTGAGCTCAGACCAGACGAACCTCCACCACCGTTTGAAAAAACTTAGCCAACTCAAATCTACTGCCAGTTCCCTGGAATCATCTTGTAGAGGCAAAAGCTATCAACTTGAAGAATTTTCGAAAAAAATGTAACGATTCTTCGTCTTTTTTTGTATTTCTTCACTAACTGAGGCTCGTGACTCAAAAACAAGTGCATTTCATACAACTTCTGCCCAAAAGCCTTCCCTAATGCTAACATCCACGCATAGCAACCAATGCGACTATTTCCTCGATGCATCAATATCACTATGACCAAACAAGCAAACATCTAAATCCTACTACTGCTGCTGCCTTGAATCGGATAGCCCATGCTCCCGTCAAAAATCTAAAGAAAAATCCCTAAGTTGATCGGATGCAACGTTTAATCGATCGCATAATAAATAGATTTGTTACAAAAATAAGGCATAAAGGATCTGAAAGAAGGACAAGAGGGCTTACAGTTGCGGTAGAAGCTGACGTGAACCATGACGCTGGATCGCCTCCGCCTTCTTCTTCTTCTTGCTGCAGAGGGAGATCGCAATGGCGGTGCGAGGGAGAAATGAAGGGAGGCGGCAGAGGAACCCTAGCGACCTCTTAAGTTGGCCGTTCGTAAGTGTGTGGTTTATTATTGGGATATTTACATCCATAACCATCAGTATTTCGTAATTACTTCAAGATCTCTCGATAATCACTAATTACATACAGGACATTTACTAGTGTTGAACTCTTATATAGCATACTCTCGTGTTAACTTCCATCCAATTATGCCGTTAACTGATTGATTTCGTCAATTTTAGATAATTTTACCCCTCAAACAAAATCACATTTCCAAAAGATGATCCGCATCTTCCTCAACTCAGATCGCCTTCCCGACGTCTCCCTTATAGATGACAGCAACCTTGGACCCCACCTCTGATGTCAGGAAATCGATTTGATTGAGCACTGTCGAGAGAGAATAAAGCTTTGTTTGGAAGCTTGCAGTTAGGGATGAACAAGCATAGCTCCATATTCAAAAAGGGTGGAGGATGGGACTGGAGGGGATGTAGGGGAGGCTGGAAGCAAGTTGTGGGGGTGGAGGAGGGGGCGACAGGGATGCCGGAGGGGGCTGGGAGGGAGGTGACAGAGGGGGCTGGAAGGGGGCAATGGGGATGCAAGAGGGGCGAGAAGGGGAATGTAGAGGGCGTGGAGAAGGGGGGCGGCAAAGGAGATGGACACGGGGAGGGGGATGGAAAGAGAGTGGAGGAGGGGGCGATGGGGATGCAGGAGGGGGATGCAGAGGGGGTGGAGATGGGGGCGACGGAGGGGATGGATGAGGGGGGTTGGATGTGGGGCGACGGAGGGAGTGGAGGAGGGGGCTGGAGGGGGTGGGGGGGATGAGGATGCATGAGGGGGGTCGGAAGGAGGATGCGGAGGAGGTGGAAAATGGGGCGACGGAGGGGATGGACGGGGTGGCTGGGATGGGGTGTTGAGGATGCATGAGGGGGTTGGAAGGGGATGCAAAGGGGGTGGCGAAGGAGGCGACAGAGGGTATGGATGATGGGGTTGTAGGGGGGGGGGGTCGAGGGCACTGGAGAGAGGGGTTGGAAGTTGGGCGGAGAGAGGTCGGGGTGACGACGGAGGTTGAGGCATCGAAGGGGATGTCGACGGAGCTGCGGGTGGAGAGGAGGATGAGGAGTGATATCGGAGAGTTGTCAAGGCTGCTGCTGCGGGATGAGAGGATGAGGGAGGTGGAGAAGGGGAAGAATTAAGAGGTGCATGTATTGGATTGTTCTTGATTAAAAATAGAAAGTAGAGGGTGGTTTTTCTTTTTTTTCTTTTGGTTTAATTTTAGTCGTTAGAACAAGGATATGTTAGATTACTCAAGAGTTTGGTTTAGTTAATGGACTAAAATAATGGAGGGTTATGGGTGTAGGATGACGTGTATATTTGGAGTTTCTCATGTACTTATGAATCATCGAAGGTTCATGGGGAAATTACGAAAGTACTCAAGGTTATGGGTGTAAAAATCCCTTTATTATTTCCGGAATTTTTTCCTTTTTTTGTGAGAAATGGTAATTGTGAGGTTTTCAACTTGATATTTCATATGCTGTGCACTTGCTCGACTCATTATACCATTTAAGCAAGTTTGATTACGAGTAATTAACTTAAACATGAGTATATGATGTATTGTTATGGAATAATCGGGCAAGGGCTTGGGCGTGGGCGCGGCGCAGCTACGGCTGCGGCGTGGTGTGAAGACCGGGTCATTTTCGTGTAACTGCCTGTTTGAATTCCAAGGGACGTGTCCCTTTATCCTCTCACGATTCATAACCACCCGTACGCCTTTAAGTATCTCTTACATTCTTGGGCTTGAGTTATGAGCATACGGCTCTCATTCTCACCGCCTTTTCTCTCCCTCTCACGATTTCAGACTTTGTCTACGGAGGTAACTTTCGAGGACGCTCAAGTACGGTGCGCACCGTCGACGAGCGTTGACCGTCAGACCCTGGGAGCGTCACGTCAAGGCCATGTGTGACGGTAAAGTTGGGGGCGTTGTCTCTCTAAGGGGAGTCCTACAACATGACGCTTCAGTTGTGATCTCTAACTCTCCTTTTTCTTTATCGCATTGTTTGTCGTGATGTTTGTTTTCGGTTTTTTTCCCTTGCTTTAATATGCATATGTTTCCAAACCGTATATTTCTCTTATCAGTGATGATCTGGATACATACATTGATTTTTTCTGTAAACTTGTTGGATATCGGATTTATGTATGTATTTTGATGAGGTTTTTTGCAACAGGGGCATGGCCTCCTCATAATATATACTAGTTACGCCCCTGCCCTTAACAACCTAACCTCGAATTTAGGAGCCCTAGCCACCATAGAAGAGAGAAGGATCTCCATTGTGTCATTAGATACTAAAGATAAGGACGTGAAGCGCGGAAAAGCCGCTGAAGGTCTGGTTGATGATTGCCTTTTGCGGTTCTTTAATTAGGATCGATTGTAGCATCCGCAAGAAGTCTTCAACAAAAAATTTATTTTAATTTCTTTTTTATAACCAGAATGAAGTAATTAGTATCGGACGACAAGGGCATGCGCATGTAAAAATCCACTTTCAGGGAAGAACAACTAAAAAGAGTTGATTCAGTTCGATTTTCAGTTCAGGTATATATTGCACTAATGCAATCACATAAGAAAATAAAATCACGCGTATATAAATACAATCAAGAACATGATACACATGAGAGAAACAAATATACATGAGGAGAAATAATAAGCACAACAGATAATACATGTAAACAACCAAAGAAAATAGTGAAAATAAGTAAAAATATGAACAATATATTTTCATCATATCATATTATAAAGTCTCAAAAGAGCTCAAAGTTTTACTTATTGTAGCATATTACAAAGTTTTATAAATTACATGTTTACATGTGTTATCTAGGCATTCTAGATTAAATCAAAATATACTTTTACACAACAATCCTCAACCATTTTTATGCTCTGATTGTTCAATTTGACTTACTATTTTGATATTGATCAATGCATACTATGATCGATAACTTAAAGTCCGCCATTTCCTAACTGATTGATCGCCTTATTGATCGGTTGATTACTCGAAACTAATGTTTATGCATCGATTGACTGATCCATTACTTCTACTGTAACGGCTGATATTTTTCTCTATTATTGCCAACCTATACTTCCTTTTTTCCCCCAATTAATAGCATAGATTTCTTCTCAAAATTAATGGCATTATAGACCATTGATTGCCCCTTTTGATATATAAAATCCCAAAGGATCCCTCCCCTCACGTCAATTGCAATAGGCAATTTAGAGAGAGAAGGAGAGAGGGAGAGATAGAGAGAGATCGCATATCAGTTCATTGGAGGAGAACGTCGGCACGGGAGCGGGGAGAAGGGGCGTAACAATCCATTAGGTGCAATCCGTTGGACTTGAGGTATGTGTCGATCCCTTAAGAATATTATATGATGTATCGGCATATACCTTCCATCAATAATTGCGATAAGTATTTATTTAGTTTGCACAAAATATGATCTCTTAATGTATATGCCAGTATAGGAATATACATGTGAATAAGAATCATATCCGAAAGTTGATCTAAAAAAGTATGTGCCAGACCCTTTGGAATCGGAACACATGGTAGCAATTCACATCTAAGGCCTTTATTAATTTACCGTCGGAAACGTCATTATCGTATCATGAAATAACTGCAAGATAATGTTCTTTGACAATAATATTTCTCCATGCATATGATTTGAGATCAATCTTCGTGGATACATGAAAATTTTCCTTGTAGGTGGATTTTACTTTTGTGAATATTATGATTAATATATTAAGAAATTAGTGTTACAAATGTCCTTTTCCAATTTTCCAATTTGATGATTGACATAGGCTGGTAATATTTTGACACAAGATATTATTTTAAGTAGAGGATGGATGCACATGTAATTACGTATTTCACGTAATTAGGATAATCATCAACTAGTCTTCCCAGTATTTATATACCTTAGTAAAAATGGCCTTAAGTATTGGAAATATCTCCCTACAACGTAATTTTAGTAAGTCCAAAAGTCCATGTCATGTTTCCATAATATTGTGATGCAAATTAACTACTTACTATATTATTATCTTCTAGAACCAAACCGATCAATCTATCATAGGATTTCATGTTTCATAGATATGTTATATACATAACCTGGTATCTCAGGAAAGGTTGGTTCATGTTATGTGTAGATCATATATAAACATTGTAAGATATTTGTCATTTTTTATTATTTACAGGACATAGAATAATATGTACATTAGTTTTATAATAAGAGGAATGTGAACACATGCCAATTTATAATGGAAGTAAATCAACACAAAAACTGTACATGATGGTTGTATTGTCCTGGTTGAAAGTAACATTAGGAAAAAGAAAAAAAATGTTGGGCATATTCATAAACTTCAATATACCTTTTGAATAGGTCTTTAATAAGTTGATAGATATACATAATAGATTATTGCTAATAAAAGAATTGGAATTTCCTCAGAATGAATAATGGCATGAAGATGATAAGCGGAACTAAGTGCTACACCTAATGGTGGGAGCCACTTCTAGAGTCCAATTATCGTAGGCCTAAAAAGGGGCCAACGTCTTCCGGGGTCGTACGATTTAAGGAACCGATTGAGGCGAAAGATAAGTCCTCTACAGTAGTAGCTACACTGTCATGTATGTCATGTTCATGGACCGCTTGTGCCAGCGGAAAAGCCACCAAAGCCAGCAAAGCCACCAAAGATGTTTAAGGATTTAACAATCAAGATAACTTTAACCACTAAACAAATCAATAGGTTGTGTACAGTTTCTGAAATTGCTAAGACATATATGTGCAACCACGGTAAAGTAATGGCTTCATGCAAGTGTTAAGATTGTGATGGGTATATGCACAACTATAGAAAATTCTGAGGGTATTTGTGAAAATATAAAAATGTTAAGGCGTATATGCAAATATGACAAACTTTAAGAGTATATATGGAATTATGGCTTTAATGAATGGATCCGAAAGGAATTCCCAGTGTATGCATGTTTATGAATTATGAGTCTCTTAGTGATAATATATGAGAACAAGTACATATTATCTGCGGTAAGATAATAATGTAATCTGTATCGTTGTGTTGTTATGATATTACAGGTAAGAGATTATGATTGTAATGGTTTAAAGTAGCATAGGGAGACTTGTTTTCCGCGCTAGCTGGTTTGACCCCAACTCGGCACATACTGAGCGTTAGCTCATAACATGTGTTGTTATTTTTTTCAGGAGAACATGAGCTGTGATTTCACTTCCAGTTCAAGGCAACTACCCGTCTTTATGAAGCTGAACCGGTATAAATCACTGATGCATTGATTATGAAGGGATGTCATTATGCCCACTGGAACATTTGTTACGCTACTTTATTTCGTAGCTCATGTTGCTGTTTATGTTGGAGCTGTAATAAGAGAACTTTATGTTGACTAAAGTTTAGTAAAAACATTATTTCTCTGCTCATTGATTAGCATGCAAGTTTCCGGTAATGGTTCGATCGTGCGACCTAATGTTGCATGCTTCCGCCGGTCGTCGCGACCCGTTCCGTTACATCTACCTACTATTGTGATACTTGCTCTACCATATCTTGCTCGGGCGAAAATAGTAGGAGAGAACGAAAAAATAAAATTGTCAGAAATATATAATAGATGAAACCCTTGGCATGCTACTTTCCCATCGCAAAATTTTGTTTCAATCTATACTGTCATTGATTAATTAACTAAATGGATAAATTAATTCTCAGAATCATGTGATAACTAAAAGATCGAGATCCAAGATTCAAATTGATCTCCAGAGCTCAACCAATGGGATAGGAAACATCGCATACATTAGCCCGCCAAAGTTTTAGTAGCAAGCAGTATCCTAATGGATACAAGTTGACTCTTAATCCTGTTTGTGCTTCATTTAAGTTGCACTTAATTAGCATTATTTGTGTACTAATTCTGAATCATGTGTTACTAAACAAAAAAACAAATGCAGATCATCTCATCTTTCCATGTACAACAAATCTGTCCATTTATATAAACCTTTTCAGAAACTGGAGTGAACTTCAAGAACAGTTATGAACACACGAACACACACTAGCATCTTTGTCGAAAGAATTGTGTAGTCTGTGTACTGTTTGTTCTTTTCATTATTCTATGTTCTGTCTTATGTAATTTACCTATGAGTTTTCTATACATAAGAGACCCTAGGGTTCTCTGGAATAAACAACAACTCTCATTCTTCTAACATGGTATCAGAGCCTAGGGTTTAGGCTCTCTCTCTCTACCCGCCGCCCCTTCCCCACCCTCCAGCCCATCGTCGCCTCTCGGCCTCCAGTGCCAACCCTCACCTCCAGCGCTGCCCTCGGCCTCCAGAACCGACCCCCGGCTAGGCCGCCGCCTCCCGATCTCGGCCTCGCCTCTAGGCCTCCACCTCTCGGTCGTGCCTCGTTTTCGACGGCTTTTCTCTAGTCGGCGTCCTCTGTGGCTTCTTTCGTAGCCGTCTCCTTCACTTCATCTATGGATTGGGGTGCGTAAAATCTACATACGCACTCGAATCCTATGCAGTTTGTGTAGACATATGTTCCTCCATCAGCCCACCGCTAAAGCGATGTGGGACATTCTCGCAGCAACATATTCCCAGGTTCGGAATGAAACCAAGATGCTCCAACTTCAGCACGACATATTCACCGTGAAGCTGAATGGGCGACCACTTCATTCCCTATATACATCCCTTCGAGGGATGTTTGAGAAACTCTATAGCACTATCCCTCTGACGGCTACACCCGAGCAGCAGAAGACCTTTTGTATGCTACCATGGTAGGAGTCCTTCTTGCGGTTCTTGATCTTGAATATGATGCGGCCAGATCACAGATACTTACAGATGCTACCATTCCTCCTATGGAGGAGGTTATGATGAATCTGTGATTCATCACTTCAAAAGTCAAAAATAGAGCCTTGTTCCCGAGCAAATAAAGGCATATTTTCCTTTATATTGCATAAATAACATTCATGCATACATCCATAATTCATACATTTTAGTAGTCCATTTACATTTAAATAAGAAGCAAAAAATCCCTTGTAAAATACCCATTCACTAAAATAACCTCTTCTCTATAATATGTATTCCTTAGTTAATAATATAGGGAAGAATGCCAAAAATCCCCCTTGTAAAATAGTTAATAAAGCCCAAGAACCCCTGTACACTAAAATGCACATAAAACCCTCATACAAACTCCGAATTAGGTATACTTACTCTTAGAATACTACACATTAAAAGACCTTTAAAATGAGACTAATTTCATTGAATTTGGAGCTCATATGAGAAAGTTGGGTTTTTGGGCCACTCTGTATACTACATAGGTGTATAATTGTATCGTTGTATTTATATATCATATTTGACCTCATCTCCATCTTTGGTCAACATGAAACTTGTAGATCTCATCGAGATCTACAACTTTCATGTTTTGAGTTTTTCCAAATTCGGCCCTCTCTTCTCTCTACATGTGTATTTTCCTCCAGCCACTCATAGCAGGCCACGTGGCGCCCTCTGGTTGCGCCACGCGGCCCGCTTCCCCTCGCCTCATCCGCCTCATCTTCCAACCATTGGATCCTCTTCCAGATCCAACGGCCCAGCTCTGCCCACGCGCGCTTAAAGCCTGGACCATCAGATCATCTCCGGCTTTAATCCACGCCGCACGTTCGCGCTCTCACCAGAACACGCCACGTGGCGCTTTAAAGACCGCTCGATCGCATCCACGATCCTCTGATCTCAGCCGCCTCTCCTTCCAGTGAGTCTCGGCCCTTCGATCAGCTCCATCTCCTCATCCAGGCCGCCCGCTCGCGCTTCGTCCGCAGCTCGCCACGTGGCTCCACCGCAGCCCATCATCTACGCGCCCCGATCTAATCCTACCCGCCCGCCACGCTTCGATCACCACCGTTGGATCACAAGATCCAACGGTGAAGACCTCGTCTCCTACCTCTGGGTGCCCTTCTCTCCCACGTCCCTTGCCTTGCGGGAGGGGCGCCCCCTTTCTATTTCCGGCTGCACGTCAGCCACCATCTACGTCAGCCAACACTCCCACGATGAGCCCCACTTATCCCTCACCCTCGCCAGCTCCCTCACGCTCCACCACCTCCACCAGAGTCGCCCCACGTCGACCACCTACCTCGCCTCGTCACCAGCCAACCCACCACCTTCAACTTATAAATACGGCACCACCGGCAACCTTCACCCCCATCCGCCACTCCAGAGAGCTTCCTTGAGCTCAGACCTTCCCATTGGTGACAGCAATTCGACGCGTCTTCGAGCGACGAAGGGTATCAGCTCCGGCGAGATCCACGGCAGCTCCGCCGTGTCGCAGCGACTCCCACGAGCAGCTGCACGAGCTCGGGCGATCACCGGCCCTCGAGCGACGACCTGGACCTCAAGCAGGAGGCCCAATCCCCAGGTGAAATCCTACATTTCCTCTCCGATCGTTTCTTATTTTTATCTTTGTTTTCTCCGACTTTATTCGTCGTCACCGGTCACTCTCTCGCCTCCCTTTCATCCCGCTGAGCTTCGCGTCGAAGCTCCCATCCTCGCTACACCTTTCACGACCTCCGACGACGCCTCTCGCAATATTCCGATCACCAGCTCCGCCATTTGGCCGGAGCTCATCTCCAGACGTCCTCCTTCACGCCCTAGGCCTCGCCGACTATCTCCATCTCTCCACAAACACACGCACGAGCTCTGGCTCTCTCTTTCACACTTGCAGGTACCCAGCTTCTCATTGAACGGAAGCTCGTCAGAGTCATCTTCGAGCTTCATCGCCATCGCCAACCGTCCACCCTCCGCCGCTTCTGAGGCCACCGGAGGCTTCGTCGACCATCCGCGCATCCTCTGGGGCACCTCCGACTCGCCATCGACCTCCACTGACGACGGGAAGGAAGGGCGGAGCAGCAGCACTTACGCCGGAGCCCCGCCTTCTCCTCCGCAGGAGGCGGAGGGCCGTCGAGGAAGAAGCTCCAGGAGCCGTTCGATCATCTTGATCAAACGGCCTGCAATCAGCCACGTCACCCACCGCCGGAGCTGGCAACGACCGTGGGATCATCCTTGATCCCACGCTGCTGATCTCGCCACGCGTCACCACTGCCATCCTTTGGATCGATCTTGATCCAAAGGCCCGCAGCCCGCCACGTCGACGAAGACCGAGCCTCGGCCCCAAACCTAGGCTCGGACGACCCGAGGCTACACCGAGCCTCATCCCAGACCTCCAAAGCACCCGACCCTCGTTCCGAGCCGCCGTAGCCATCCGAGCCTAGTCCGCCCACGTGAGGAGCACGTGCGGCCTGGGTAATTTACACAGAGGCTCCTGGAGCTTTCCATATTTGCAAAGAGGGCCTTGTGAAGCTGAGCCCACGTGAGGAGCACGTGCCCTGTGGAGAATTTGCATTCAAGTCCCCAGCATTATAGGTAATTGCATTTTAGTCCCTGTCTGCATATTTGCTTATTGTATTTTTAATTGTTTTTGTATTGCATGTACACCCCTGTGTTTGCACGCATCCCTAGGTTTTTACTTCATTTTGCAAATCTAAAAATTGCATTTTGTTGAGAATTTTGTCCTCTGTCTATTGGGCCACGTGGAATATTTTTGTAATTTCAGTTGAATTATTAATGAATTGATTGGTTAATTTTTGACATATTTTGCCCAGTGAGACCTTTTGATTTATAGTTAATTCTCTGTGCTTCCAAAAATCATCAAAAATTCACATTAGCTTAAGGACAAGCTTCTTAACATACCATAAAAATTTCATGTCATTTGCACGCACATCGAGGCCTAAATAAATTGTTGAGTGATTTTCTTAATTTAATTTTAGTTAATTCATTTCACAGTGAAATTAAGATCTGTCAATTTTCCTAGGTCCCTTATCATTAGAGCTATCTAGGATAATTTTATATCTTGAAAACATTTGTGGTTTGATATTTATTAAAAATTAAATATTGAAAATCACCCTGTCTGCTCATTTAATTCACAGTAAATTTATTCAGTGTCGAAAAAATCCAAAAAAATTAGTGTAGGTCATTTTCATCATCATTAACCATCTGGCCAATTTTCATAATTTTTGGAATTCATTGATATATTAATTAAATTGAAACGTTAAATTGGCTTGCATTTTCCGCATAAGTCTGCATAAAAAGTAAGAAAAAAAACCAAAAAAATACTCCTCGAAAATCAACACTTGGACACTTGCTAAAATTCACCTAAGGAGACAGATGCCTCCCTGAGATCGACCTTGGACTCCACCAAGTAAAAAAATTATTTGCCGCTTAAAATTAACTTAACATTAATTGATAAGTGGTTTTTGACTAGCCTCTCGTATCCGATTGCAACGAACTATTAACTAATTTGGATATTAATTTGACCGAGTTAACTAAGGGTGCGGGGCGGCTATCAAAATGGCGCCGTTGCCGGGGAGACACGGCTTAGGTTAAGTTTTGGTGAAATTTTGAGTGCTTGATTTTCTTTCCCCGGGTAGTCTGACCCCCGGCTTTTCTTGTGAATATTTCTCTGTCTTTAAAAATTTTTGCATTTTTGTGTCGTTCTTTATCTGACCTCAACTTGCTTTTGTGCGAGGGACACCGGAGTCGAAGACGCTTCGAGGAACCCGCATTCGAATTGATTTGAGTGATTTGAGAGAACCTGTAATTCATTTATTTCCACATTTTTCGCATCTTTTCCAGCGGTTCCCGTTCGGGTTCTCGCGTGTGTAAAAATAGTGGAATCGTGTCCCCTTGTGATGTGTGGTTGAATTGTAACTTAGCTTGCACTAGCGGCTCCTCGAGCCAATCTAGGAATTGTTTGTGCTCGTAATCATTAGGACCACACAAATCACTTAAAAGACGCACTTAGAACGCAGTACTTAGCCAAATTAGACTGTTCTTCACGCTAATAGAACTGCCTGTCTAGGAGCGGTTTTCATCGCCTGCATTTGCATTTAGATAAAATTTCAATTCTGTTCTGCATCCTGCATAAAAGCGAAGGGATCACTATAAGTCTCCTGAACTCAGCATAACATCATTGTTTTATCGTGCATCGGCTTTTGTCGATTTCTCCCTCTGATTTTCACATTTAATTAAACGGAAATTGGGACTATCCGATAGGCGTGCTGTGTGGTGGACTTAATCAGTGATAACTTAACTTAAAATCGGGACTGCTAAACAATATTGACCCAAAAAAAAGAGAATAAAATTTGAAAATTGTTTGCGGGAGATTAATCCCCAACCCTGTTTTCAGGCTGAGTGAGGGTACTTGAGTGTGTGTGAACACCTTAAGGCAGAGCCCAAATCCCCGCCTTCCATATCACAAGCCAACTGATCTTAGCAAATATCACGAGTGGGATACTTTTAAGCTCATTGACAAGTACCAAGTAGCCTCCGCCTTCGCGGGTAGATAGGGGCGAACCAGCGGTACTCTGCGACAAGGCCTAGCTTTGTCAGCCTCCGCCTGCTTGCAGGTAGATAGGGGCACGTCATTGAGTCCCCACTCCGGATAGGAGCGCAGAAAGGGAGGATCGACGGTATCTTAGGCGACAGGATAAACAGGGAAGACGCATCCGGCTCTAAACCGACTTCCCTATAGGCTGCGTAATCCTTGCTATCTTGTTTGAAAAATCACACTTAAAAATTACAAGATTAATTGGACTCGATTTCGAGTCCTTCGCAGGTGTTGAGTGTGAACTCAGGGTTTTGGATTGATTTTGCTTGCTTCAGGTAGGGGTAAAACCCTATCTTCTTCTCGTCACATCAAGATGAGTAATTGGGGAGATCTCGACGCATTATTCACCGATCTCTCTATGAGTCCCCCAAGCGACTCGTCTTCATCGGCCCAAGCGCACCTTGGACCACCCAGGACTCATGACCCTCTTGAGTCTTGGTTCCCTCATACTCAGGGTGGTCACTCTCCAACCAACCCTTTCATCTCCTCCGAGATTATCGAGGAAGATCATCGCCTCGGTAATCCTTTCCTTGAGTTATCCTCTGACATCGACCTTACTTTCCCCCCAGGACTGGAGGACGAGATGCCGCCAAAAGTACCACCAGATGAGGAACAAATAAAACAGATTCTTGCTCGCCTCGCTGAAGCCGAACAGAAGAATGCAGATCTCACGGCGCGGATGGGACAGATCATAGTAGCAGAAGGAATCGACCGACCAATGGTTGATACCTATAACCCGACGGAGAACGAGATTCAGAACTGGTTGGCACCTGCAATTCCCGCCCAGGCATTTGAGCTGAAGCCCCACTTCCTTAGTCTGCTTCCGAAGTTCAACGGAAACCTTAATGAAGAACCATACACTTTCCTCCGTGACTTCGAGTTGGTGTGCAACAATCTTAGCCATCCCAATGTTGGCCAAGATTATATTCGGCTGAAGGCCACCCCTTTTGCCTTAGGTGATAAGGCGGCTCATTGGTTGAAAAACTTAGGGTTGGTATGCAATACCTGGATGCAGTTCAAGGACCTATTCTTGAAAAAGTTCTACCCTCTCAGTAGGACAAACCAGATGAGAACAAAGATCGCCAGCTTCGCCCAAGGACCTAGTGAACCTTTCCATGATGCTTGGGATAGGTTCAATGATTTAGTACAGAAATGCCCCTGCCACGGCATTTCAAAGGTGATCTTAGTCCAGACCTTGATCTGTGGTCTAACCCCAGAAATGCAGGGGTTAGTCAGTGCCGCCTGTGGAGGAAGCTATCTGAACAAAAATGAGCATGTTGTATGGAAGATCCTAGAGCAGATGGCGGAAACCGGCAGGTCTCAGGCCACAAGGGCCTATCAATTGTCGCCCTCAATCCTATCCAATGAGACAACTCGAAGGACTGTAGCAGATCTGACTGAAGACCTCATCCCCAGCATGGGGATGATTGCCGACAAGCTTACCATGGTCGAGCAGATCCACAAGAGAGTCGCAGAGATGGAGTCTCTTTCGAGCCTTCCAAAGAAAGTGGAGGAACTCTCTGAAAAGGTAGCTAAGATCAAGCTACCTGCCCCTTCTGCACCACCTGTACCTGTACATCGAGTCCATCTTGTACAGGAACAGGCACCGGGGTCTCAGAGCAGCTGGGATCAGACTTATACCCAGCAGAACCATCATGCACCCCCACAAATGGAAACGGAATACGAGGAGCCTCCGCCAGTATACGAGATCAACGGGCTTTGGTATAGCCGTGACCCGATAGTCCGGCAAATCGAGATGTGGAAGGATCAGCCACACCTCCCATCCCCAATCTACCAAGAAACCAGGCCCGTCGCCGTCCCGCGCTTCCAGTCCAGGCCAGAACAGGGGTACCAGCCGCAGCAGCGCACTTACCAGCAGGGGCCAGCACCGTCCCATCAGCAACAGTATCGGCATGGCCAGCAGGGCCAATACAGGACGGCATCAACACGGCAGCAAGGCCAGCCTACCGAATTGGAGTCCCACACCTTGGCGATCCAGACCCTGTCTGATAGGGTCCAACAGATGCAGAATGACTACCTGGACATGAGGACCGACATCAATCGGGTCTCTCGTAACCAGGACCAACAAATGGCGCCAAGGACCCCAATTCCCGCACAGGTTCAGGACAACCCAAACAGCGTACACCAGGGCCAGAACCGACCTCGAGATCAGGTATATTATTCAGATAATTACTTATCTGAACATGAGATCCTTTCGTACGATAATGTAAATCATATGTCCCTCAGGAGCGGAAGGACTATGACCATACCTGATCGGGCACGGGCGCAGAAGGAAGGAACCTCCGAGACTCTACCTGAGGAGAACTCGGAGGAAGAAGAGGAGGAGCATCACCACCACCAACACCGGCGGAAGAAGAGGACATCTGAGTCCTCGAAGCAGCAGTCTCGCATTTGCATAGAGTCAGACGACACCGATGACGAGCCCGCACCTCCATCTGAGGAGGATCGTCCGAAAGAAGCGGAAGAAGCATCACCGGTTTCGCCTCAGCATTTTCTTTTTAGTCAGAGTCAGAGTCCGAGTCTGTATCAGAGTCAGAGTCATGTTAAGAACTCAGTTCCCGAAATTAATGAGAAGATTTCAGTTTCCGAACCTGAGTTAATAATCCCTTTCCCCCGAGCTCTCAAAGGTGGAAAGAAGAAAAAGAAGAAAATCCAAAAAGATGACCCTGAGATGGCTGAATTCTGCAATAAACACATCAAGGTCACAATCCCTTTTGACAAGTTCGTGGAGATGACTCCTGCATTCCAAAAATACCTTAAGGTGAGATGCACACCTACTAGGGTTAGCAGGAAGACCAAAAGCCGTGTTGAGAAACACGTTCTGTCAGTAGCCACGACTTGTGCAATAAAGAACTCGTTTCCTCGGAAACGAAGAGACATGGGTGCACATTATGTGGTGAGTCATGTTGATGACATCGCGTTTGCACGCACTCTCCTGGACAATGGTTCCTCAATCAATTTGATGCCCACAGCCCTCTATGAGCGGCTTAATCTCGGACCTCTTAGGAAATCTAGAGCTCTTCTACAGTTCGCTGACAAATCAACTAAGAGGTCCCAAGGTGAGTTGAGGAACATTGTAATCAAAGTCGAGGGGCAAGAATACATGGTGGACTTCACTGTCCTGGATATGGAAACCCCTCGTAATTGGAGAGATTCCCAGATCATTCTAGGTAGGCCCTTCCTTAGAACAGCAGGGGCCTTATTTGATTATAAGAATGGGAAGATTCAGTTCCAAACTCCAGGCGGAGATGAGGAACTTGAAATGAAGCAGACAAGATGGCAGAGACCGGATTCCGAATCCAGCACCGAGTACTCTTCTACCGGAACAGACTGCGAGCATGTAGACTTAGTTGGGCCATGGAGACAGAACCCAGCCAGCACCGATGTATCCATCTCCTTTGAAGATGATCCAGTGCATGAATCAGTCTGCGAAATCCTCAGGAACGAGTACAGCTCTGAGCCTGCATCGCCCTACATCTTCGATGACGTAGAGGCCCAGTTGGGCCTGTCGGTCCTTACATCCTTAGGACAATCGGAAGATGAGGATGACGAGTCGGACGAGGCGTTTGCCGATTGCATGGAGACCTTTGACGATCCGACTCCAGAGCCGCGCTTGGTGGCAGTTATAACAGAAAATGATCCAGCCACTTTCAACACCGAACCAGAGCAGATTGAGCCAGATTTTCTAGATGATCACATTATTCCTGAGCTCAAACCCCTACCCACAACCTTGAAATATGCCTTCCTTGCGGGCCAAGACAAGAAATTTCTAGTCATTATCAGTTCGCAATTGATCGAGGAGCAGGAATCTCGCTTGCTAGAGATCCTGGAGAAAAACCGCAAGGCGATAGGCTGGAGCATTTCCGATCTCCACGGGATAAATTCTGCTCTGTGTTCGCACCATATTTACTTGGAGAACGAAGCCAAACCCTCTCGCGAATTCCAACGCCGGTTGAATCCAAATTTACGAGAGGTCGTGAAAAAAGAGATAGAAAAATGGTGCGACGCGGGTTTTATTTACCTAATCTCCGACTCCAAGTGGGTGGCCCCAATCCATGTTGTCCCGAAGAAGTCGGGAATTCAGACGACCACCAACGAGGACGGAGACGAGATCGTGACGAGAGTGCCCACGTCGTGGCACGTCTGTGTGGATTACAGACGCCTGAATGCCGCGACGAAGAAGGATCATTTCCCCCTACCGTTCATTGATCAGATTTTAGAAAGATTAGCGGGGAAAGAATTCTTTTGCTTCCTAGATGGGTTCTCGGGCTACAATCAAGTAGCCATAGCTCCGGAGGACCAGGAAAAGACCACGTTTACATGCCCCTTTGGTACCTATGCTTTCAGGCGCATGCCTTTTGGGCTATGCAATGCTCCAGGTACTTTTCAAAGGTGCATGATTGCTGTATTCGCCGAAATGGTCAGCGAATTCCGGGAAGTCTTCATGGATGACTTCTCGGTCCATGGAGATTCTTTCGATTCCTGTCTTAGGAATCTGGACCGAGTCCTCAAGAGATGTTGTGAGGTTAATCTGGTGCTCTCCTGGGAGAAAAGTCACTTCATGGTGACAGAGGGCATAGTGTTGGGGCATGTCATCTCCAAAAGAGGAATGGAGGTTGACCCTGCCAAGGTGGATGTGATCAGACGACTCCAGCCACCCACCAACGTAAAGCAGTTGCGGTCGTTCCTCGGGCATGTTGGATTTTATCGGAGATTCATTAAGGATTTTTCTAAGATTGCCTGACCGCTAACTGAGCTTCTAGGCAAAGACATGGAGTTTATTGTAGATCACAAATGTCTTGAGGCCTTTAAGCTGTTACAAGGAATGATCATGGACGCACCCATACTACAAGCCCCAGATTGGTCCCTACCCTTTGAGATCATGACGGACGCCTCTGATTATGCTGTTGGGGCTGTATTGTGACAAAGAAGAGATGGCGTCCCGTTTGCAATTCACTACGCAAGCAAAGTGCTTGATACTGCTCAGCGTAACTATACGGTTACGGAAAAAGAAATGCTTGCGGTAGTGTTTGCCTTGGACAAATTCAGATCTCACCTAATTGGATCCAAGGTAACTGTGTTCACGGACCACTCGGCACTACGGTATTTGATGGAGAAGAAGGATGCGAAGGCGCGTCTTCTTCGTTGGATTTTACTTATCCAGGAGTTTGATTTGGATATCTGTGATAAACCTGATAAGAAGAACGTAGTGGCCGATCATCTTTCTCGTCTCGAAGATCTTAATACTTCCGAGGTTTCACCAATTCGAGACTCCTTCCCTGACGAGTCGATTCTTGTTATCGATTCACTCCCATGGTACGCCAATATCGTGAATTATCTTGTCTCCAAGAAAGTTCCCGAAGATTGGCCCAAGAACCAAATCGACCGACTCAAGTCGGACGCTAGACACTACCATTGGGAGGATCCGATCCTTTTCTTCGAAGGACCGGATTGTGTCTGGAGACGGTGTATTCCTCAGGAGGAATACCAGAGTGTCCTTTCTTTATGCCAAAGTTTGGAGGCAGGAGGACACCACTCCGGGAAGAGGACCGCATGGAAGGTACTTCAGTGTGGCTTCTACTGGCCGACTCTGTTTCGCGATGCCACTGCCTTCGCGAAGTCGTGCCCAGTTTGCCAGAGAATGGGAGGAACAGTTGGTTCCAAGGATGAGATGTCAATGCAGCCGGTCATCATTTGTGATGTCTTTGATGCCTGGGGTATCGATTTCATGGGCCCATTCCCTGTCAGCCATGGGTTCGAATACATCCTCCTTGCGGTAGATTATCTGTCCAGATGGGTGGAGGCTATCCCGACCCGAGCCGCAGACAGCAGGACTGTCTGTAAATTCATCAGAGAGCACATAATCTCTAGGTTCGGGATCCCCAAAATGATGATATCAGACGGGGGTAGCCACTTTGTGAATCGGGAGGTGAAGAAACTCCTGAAGGACTACGGCATCGAACACCGTGTCGCGAGTCCTTACCACCCACAAACCAATGGTATGGCTGAGGTGTCGAATAGGGAAATGAAAACCATATTGCAAAAGCTTGTCCGCCCGGACAGGAAGGACTGGTCTCAGATCTTGGATCAAGTCCTCTGGGCGTATAGGACGGCTTACAAGACGCCGTTAGGCACCTCCCCATTCCGAATGGTATTCGGAAAGCCGTGCCATTTGCCCGCAGAGTTAGTGCACAAATCAGAATGGGCAATAAAAAAAAGTCAACTGGAACACACACCTGGGTCAGAAATAGAGAGACATGGATCTGAATGAGCTTGTGGAAGTCAGAAACCGAGCATACGACAACAGTTTGGTGTACAAGGACAAGGTGAAGCGTTGGCATGATAGATATATCAGACGAAAGACCTTTGTTCCTAGACAGAAGGTATGGTTGTTCAATGCTAGGCTGAAGATTTTCCAAGGCAAGTTAAAGTCTAAGTGGACGGGACCATTTGTCGTCCGTACGGTGCATGATAGTGGATGTGTCGAGATCTCAGATCTCGCAGATGACGCACCGACATTCCTAGTGAATGGGCAACTGTTGAAGCACTTAGTCGAATCCAATGAACAGTTAGTCCATGTGGAGGAGATTGTATTCATGCGCGAGACAGATACAGCAGATACACCTCAAGCCGCGTATGAGACCTTGCAGCAGTGAACTCCAGCCATCAGCAGCATCTTGAAAGATTCACACCGACTCATCTGTGTATACCATCAGTCTTGTACATCCTATCCTTTACCCCCGTGATTCTAGTAAACACCTCCCCACATCATCGAACCATTATCTTGGACTATACTTAGGATGATCAGATCCTAAGTATAGGGGGGAGGGGTCACCTGAGTCAGTTCAATGTACATTCTCCAGATCACATTGGTCCTCATACTCATTTCTTACCAATACTTAGGCTGACCTGAGCCTAAGTATAGGGGGGACCGATGCCCGCATTGATACTTATCCACTTTCCATCTTTCCCTCATCCGTCCCATTTCTGATCTTCTTCTACACTTAGGCTGCCAGAGCCTAAGTAGAGGAAAGCGAGACGACTTCTATACTTTTTGTTCCTTTAGCTCTCCTACGCTTAGCACGAGCTATGTCTTTTTTCTCGCTCTTCGTGCTCTGAGGACATAGCACACGCTAGGTATAGGGGGCGTGTATATATTACATATATACTTTACCCATAGCTCGTACTTTCGCGTATGTTTCGCGTATTTTTGTATATTTTACAATAATTATGGGTGGGTAAAAATTGAAAAAAATATGTGTACTTTATGTATAATACTTGTATAAAAAAGTTGTAAAATTTGTTGTAAAACATGATGTATACCAGAAAAATAAAACAAAAAGGCTTCTTATTTACTCATGCATATCATTTCTGCATCTAAAAAGAGTCTTGCATTTTCATAGCATGACATCTCATCTGCATACTTTGCATATGCAAAGTGAAAAGCTAGTGGGTTCTGGACCAAGTTATGAGCAGATATTGAGGATGGAAATGATTTGACCTTAATCCACCTAATTTCAGAGGAACCTTATAGGAACTGGAGTTAAGATTTTTCAGGTCAGGTGACTTAATTCTTTAAGTCTGCAAGTCTATGTTCATATGTCATCTTGACAAGCCTGAGTAGAGCACTTAACAACACACACATGACTCTTAGAGACAATGGCTTGACGTGCACCAGCACTTTACACATGACTCTCTACGGATGAGTGATGAGGAGGCAGTTTCCTTTAGCTTAGGGTAGCATATGAGGGTAGTACTTCTAGGCGGAACCTCTCTTCTTCTTCTAGTGAAGGAAGTGCATCTCAACTTGGCCTAGTGGTGATGAAGGCTAAAGACAGAAGCCGTGGGTTGCAATAAAGCTTCAAAAGAGGGATAGTCTACTGGCTCAAGAGGAAATTTCTTGTATATATGCTGCACCATGTAGATATGTGTACAGAGGCATTTTGAAAAAAAAATGCCAAGAAGAACTCCAAAAAAAGTGGCGGGTCGGATTGAAAATTTAATAACCCCACCGGAGTGTACGTAGTCAAGAAAAGCAAAAGCTTATGGTCACCATGTTACATCTCATGAAGCTTGCAGCGGGAGACTTAGCTACACTGGCTGAGCTCCCAAAAGTCTATACTTCTTCCCCCTCTTCTTGAGCCGGTTGCACTTGAACTTAGAAGGGAATACCCCGCTTCTCGAGGAAAGAGTTGCTAGACCGAGGCATTAGAGTTACCAGGTTGGGGGAGGTTGTTTCTTTGTTACTTCTGAGGTGGGGAGTCATATATCACTTACACTGCATGAAAAGATTCATGGTCATTAGAGTTTGTGTATGTAGACTTGTTCTGATCAGGTGAGTTGAGGAGTCTTGAATAAGAAGACTTGTGGAACTTGAAGTCTGTTAAGTCTTAAACTCAGATCCCAATAAGGTTCCGACACATAATTAATCCAAAGGTCGAGTCAAGCTCTATGTTTAACTTTGTTCGTGACCTTGGTATGGAACCCAAAATCATTTCACTCTTGCATTTCATTTAGTTGCTCGGGGACGAGCAAGGTTTAAGTATAGGGGGTTGATGAATCTGTGATTCATCACTTCAAAAGTCAAAAATAGAGCCTTGTTCCCGAACAAATAAAGGCATATTTTCCTTTATATTGCATAAATAACATTCATGCATACATCCATAATTCATACATTTTAGTAGTCCATTTACATTTAAATAAGAAGCCCAAAATCCCTTGTAAAATACCCATTCACTAAAATAACCTCTTCTCTATAATATGTATTCTTTAGTTAATAATATAGGGAAGAATGTCAAAAATCCCCCTTGTAAAATAGTCAATAAAGCCCTAGAACCCCTGTACACTAAAATGCACATAAAGCCCTCATACAAAATCCGAATTAGGTCTACTTACTCTTAGAATACTACACATTAAAAGACCTTTAAAATGAGACTAATTTCATTGAATTTGGAGCTCATATGAGAAAGTTGGGTTTTTGGGCCACTCTGTATACTACATAGGTGTATAATTGTATCTTTGTATTTATATATCATATTTGACCTCATCTCCGTCTTTGGTCAACATGAAACTTGTAGATCTCATCGAGATCTACAACTTTCATGTTTTGAGTTTTTCCAAATTCGGCCCCCTCTTCTCTCTACACGTGTATTTTCCTCCAACCACTCATAGCAGGCCACGTGGCGCCCTCTGGTTGCGCCACGCGGCCCGCTTCCCCTCGCCTCATCCGCCTCATCTTCCAACCGTTGGATCCTCTTCCAGATCCAACGGCCCAGCTCTGCCCACGCGCGCTTAAAGCCTGGACCATCAGATCATCTCCGGCTTTAATCCACGTCGCACGTTCGCGCTCTCACCAGAACACGCCACGTGGCGCTTTAAAGATCGCTCGATCGCATCCACGATCCTCTGATCTCAGCCGCCTCTCCTTCCAGTGAGTCTCGGCCCTTCGATCAGCTTCATCTCCTCATCCAGGCTGCCCGCTCGCGCTTCGTCCGCAGCTCGCCACGTGGCTCCACCGCAGCCCATCATCTACGCGCCCCGATCTAATCCTACCCGCCCGCCACGCTTCGATCACCACCGTTGGATCTTGTGATCCAACGGTGAAGACCTCGTCTCCTACCTCTGGGCGCCCTTCTCTCCCACGTCCCTTGCCTTGCGGGAGGGGCGCCCCCTTTCTATTTCCGGCTGCACGTCAGCCACCATCTACGTCTGCCAACACTCCCACGATGAGCCCCACTTATCCCTCACCCTCGCCAGCTCCCTCACGCTCCACCACCTCTACCAGAGTCGCCCCACGTCGAC
The DNA here is from genome assembly GCA_037367405.1 of Ottelia alismoides. NCBI lineage: Eukaryota > Viridiplantae > Streptophyta > Magnoliopsida > Alismatales > Hydrocharitaceae > Ottelia > Ottelia alismoides. Next base: position 50,855 of record JAZKJV010000384.1, read on the forward strand.
CACCTACCTCGCCTCGTCACCAGCCAACCCACCACCTTCAACCTATAAATACGCCACCACCGGCAACCTTCACCCCCATCCGCCACTCCAGAGAGCTTCCTTGAGCTCAGACCTTCCCATTGGTGACAGCAATTCGACGCGTCTTCGAGCGACGAAGGGTATCAGCTCCGACGAGATCCACGGCAGCTCCGCCGTGTCGCAGCGACTCCCACGAGCAGCTGCACGAGCTCGGGCGATCACCGGCCCTCAAGCGACGACCTGGACCTCAAGCAGGAGGCCCAATCCCCAGGTGAAATCCTACATTTCCTCTCCGATCGTTTCTTATTTTTATCTTTGTTTTCTCTGACTTTATTCGCCGTCACCGGTCACTCTCTCGCCTCCCTTTCATCCCGCTGAGCTTCGCGTCGAAGCTCCCATCCTCGCTACACCTTTCACGACCTCCGACGATGCCTCTCGCAATATTCGATCACCAGCTCCGCCATTTGGCCGGAGCTCATCTCCAGACGTCCTCCTTCACGCCCTAGGCCTCGCCGACTATCTCCATCTCTCCACAAACACACGTACGAGCTCTGGCTCTCTCTTTCACACTTGCAGGTACCCAGCTTCTCATTGAACGGAAGCTCGTCGGAGTCATCTTCGAGCTTCATCGCCATCGCCAACCGTCCACCCTCCGCCGCTTCTGAGGCCACCGGAGGCTTCGTCGACCATCCGCGCATCCTCTGGGGCACCTCCGACTCGCCATCGACCTCCACTGACGACGGGAAGGAAGGGCGGAGCAGCAGCACTTACGCCGGAGCCCCGCCTTCTCCTCCGCAGGAGGCGGAGGGCCGTCGAGGAAGAAGCTCCCAGGAGCCGTTCGATCATCTTGATCAAACGGCCTGCAATCAGCCACGTCACCCGCCGCCGGAGCTGGCAACGACCGTGGGATCATCCTTGATCCCACGCTGCTGATCTCGCCACGCGTCACCACTGCCATTCCTTTGGATCGATCTTGATCCCAAAGGCCCGCAGCCCGCCACGTCGACGAAGACCGAGCCTCGGCCCCAAACCTAGGCTCGGACGACCCGAGGCTACACCGAGCCTCATCCCAGACCTCCAAAGCACCCGACTCTCGTTCCGAGCCGCCGCAGCCATCCGAGCCTAGTCCGCCCACGTGCGGCTGGGTAATTTACACAGAGGCTCCTGGAGCTTTCCATATTTGCAAAGAGGGCCCTATGAAGCTGAGCCCACGTGAGGAGCACGTGCCCTGTGGAGAATTTGCATTCAAGTCCCCAGCATTATAGGTAATTGCATTTTAGTCCATGTCTGCATATTTGCTTATTGTATTTTTAATTGTTTTTGTATTGCATGTACACCCCTGTGTTTGCACGCATCCCTAGGTTGCATTTTACTTCATTTTGCAAATCCAAAAAATGCATTTTGTTGAGAATTTGTCCTCTGTCTATTGGTGGGCCACGTGGCATATTTTTGTAATTTCAGTTGAATTATTAATAAATTGATTGGTTAATTTTGACATATTTTGCCCAGTGAGACCTTTTGATTTATAGTTAATTCTCTGTGCTTCCAAAATCATCAAAAATTTACAGTAGCTTAAGGACATGCTTCTTAACATACCATAAAAATTTCATGTCATTTGCACGCACATCGAGGCCTAAATAAATTGTTGAGTGATTTTCTTAATTTAATTTTAGTTAATTCATTTCACAGTGAAATTAAGATCTGTCAATTTTCCTAGGTCCCTTATCATTAGAGCTATCTAGGATAATTTTAGATCTTGAAAACATTGTGGTTTGATATTTATTAAAAATTAAATATCGAAATCACCCTGTCTGCTCATTTAATTCACAGTAAATTTATTCAGTGTCGAAAATTCCAAAAAAATTAGTGTAGGTCATTTTCATCATCATTAACCATCTGGCCAATTTTCATAATTTTTGGACTTCATTTGATATATTAATTAAATTGAAACGTTAAATTGGCTTGCATTTTCCGCATAAGTCTGCATAAAAAGTAAGAAAAAAAACCAAAAAAAATTACTCCTCGAAAATCAACACTTGGACACTTGCTAAAATTCACCTAAGGAGACAGATGCCTCCCTGAGATCGACCTTGGACTCCACCAAGTAAAAAAATTATTTGCCGCTTAAAATTAACTTAACATTAATTGATAAGTGGTTTTTGACTAGCCTCTCGTATCCGACTGCAACGAACTATTAACTAATTTGGACATTAATTTGACCGAGTTAACTAAGGGTGCGAGGCGGCTATCAGTATACCGGAGTCTTAGCCGCATCTCTGTCCCCTCCAGCATGTCTACACCACCTCCTTCAGCGATGACTTCTTCCAGAGGGAGAGGTGGTTCCTCTTCTTCATTCCGTGGCTGTGTGGAACTGGAGGTCGTGGTGGTCGGTCCCGTCCACCCTGCAGTTTTTGTCACCGTATAGGTCACTCGGAGGATACATACTATTCTAAACATGGCTTTCCAGCATTATCACGGGTGGCAGAACATGTTGCATCTCCATCATCGTCTGCTTCGGATCAATGGTTTGGGGAACTCGTTGCTCGGTTACGGGATATAATACCTCCTGCTTCTACAGATTCTTCTGGAGGCTCTTCGAACATAGTTGCGTCTGCTTCTGCTAGTACTTCTGCCACGACCAACACCTCAGGTAGTGCATGTGCTTTTACCACATGTTATAGTTCAGACATATCCGATTGGATCATGGACTATGGTGCCATGCACGATCTATGTAGAGACAGAGACCGACTTATATCATACCAAGAGATTCCTCCAGGGCGGTCGGGTGTCATCGTCAATGGGACTCATTCCCCATTGTTGGACAAGGGGAGGTTATGTTATCCTCTTTGATGCGTCTAAAGGATGTCTTACATGCCCTGAATTTTCGATGAACTTACTCTCTATTAGCCAGATTACAAAAGATCTGCATTGTCGTGCTATATTTGACCCATCTTCTCTTATATTCCAGGACATTCTAATGGGTAGGGTGATTGGTTGTGGTTCTGAGCAGGATGGCCTTTATCGTCTGAACCGGAGTTCATATGCTGGAGTCTCATCTCATGTTGTTGGATCTGTCTCGCCCTACACATGGCACCTATGCTTTGGTCACCTACCTCTACAGAAGATGTGTCACCTTTTGCCTCAGATATCTCCAAGTTCATCCTTCCGGTGTGAATCTTGTCAGTTAGGGAAGCACCATAGAACTAGCTTCCCGAGTCGTCAGAGTCAGAGCAGTAGCTCCCCTTTTGAGTTACTTCATGTTGATTTTTGGGGTCCCAGTCGTGTCCCTGATCACCAGGGGCACGGGTTTTATCTTGTCGTGGTTGATGATTTCTCTCGATTGTCGTGGGTTTTCCTGTTAAAGAATAAATCTGAAGCTGGTGATGTTATCAAAAACCTTATCAATGAAGTGAACAATGTTTTTTCATCCAATGTGAAATATGTTCATACTGATAACGCGTTGGAATTTTGTACTCAGTCTCTCTCACATTATTTTTTGTCAAAAGGCATTATACATCAAACTACATGTGCCTATACCTCCCAACAAAATGGAGTTGCTGAGAGAAAACACCGTCACTTCTTGACATTACTCGAACTTTACTTATCCAGAGTTGTACTCCGATGTATTTTTGGGGAGATGTTGTTCTTACAGCATGCTACTTGGTAAATTGTATGCCGTCCACGGTACTGATGAAGCTACGTTTCATCATCTTTATTCTATCATTTTGGCCTTAGAAAACACTAGTAAATGCGTGTAAATATTGTTAATTCATGCATTTTAGCATTCATGCATATGTGTGTAAATATTGTATAAAATGCGGTTTTTAAAGCCAAAATTATAGAATAAAGAAAAGAAAAGAAAAAGAATAAAATATTGTAAATATTTTATGACCCAAAACCCCGAGACCTATGCATCTTGATGAATAGGTCGATAAGGAATAAAGTAGGGGGAGATAAGGGCCAAAATACAACACAAATTCCTTTTTATTTTATTCATTCTTTATTCATTTTGGGACCTATTTTTGGTTCCACTTTTTATACCTCAAATAAAGAAACTTTGTACAAGAAAGTTGTAGATAATTTAATATAGAAAAATACAAAATTGATTTCATTGAAAAATAATATACAGATAAAAAGTTATGGTCTAAATAAAAATCCAGAATGCCAACTTCCCAGACCCGTATCTCATAAACGAAAACTCCAAATGCAGCATACTCACCTTTAATTTATATAGAATAAAATAAGCTATTTAATGGCGGGGGTTTCGCATTTGGCGGAGCTACGGTTTGAATGTTGAGTTTTGGACCCCTATTGTATACTTGTACAGATTAAAATATTCAATTATTATTTATTCTTATTTTTGTATTTTTATATTTTTATAATTTTGTAAATATTACTTATAATATATTTGTATATTAAAATCAGAACAAAAACTCAAAGAAAACTCAAAATAAAATACTTGTATATAAAATACATAGGTATTATACCTGTAAATATACCTACATAAACTATACTTTTATTTTATTAAGTGTACAAATCACGTCATAAAAATAAATAAAATGTATTTAAGTGTATAAAAATACTTTATAAATTTATAAAATAATAAACATAAATGAATAAGTTAAATATACAAAATAAAAATAAAATACTTTAATTTATAGATAAAGATACCTATAAGGGGTATAAATGGTAACTTGTAATTACACACCCCATAAAAATAAATAAAAATCACTATAAAATAATTCATAAAATAATAAATATTTTTTATTCAATAACCAAAAAAATATATTTATTTGCTATTTTTAATTGATTTTAGCAATGTTTTTTCCCATGGATTTTCCTGGTTGGTCCACGTGGACCAACCAGGTGGAAGTTGACCCGCTGGTCAACTCCCTGGTCTGCACCTGCAGCCTGTCAGCTGGGTTTTTTAGCCAATTTCTGCTATTTTTCTAGGCCGCATCATTCACATTTTGACCTCGGGCCCTTCTTCACTTTTTATCCCCATAGAACCACCATACACGCCCAGTACTTACATTGGTCTTTGGATCGAAGATTCGCTCGATAAACCTCGATCTTCATGCCATCTCGGCCACTCTCTGCCCAATGTTCTGAAGCTTGTCAGACTGCGTTTTTTTGGCGTTTTCTCTGAATTTTGGAGAGCGCGTCTTTCATCATTTGGCATTGCTTCCTTCTTGACTTTTGTTCACCATATATTGAAGATACACGCCCATGGTTGTTTTCGGGGAGTGCATCACTGGTGTGCTCCAGAAGCACCGTTCTTTGTGCCCCATCGACCACTCTTTAAAAAAGACCTCCAATCCTCTATTTCAATTTTGAACTCCTTTTGCCCCTTCTTCCTCCCTTCTTTCATGTGCTGAGGTTAGAGGGAGGTGACAGCAACCTCACCTCGCCGTTAGGAGGAGCGGAGGAGCGGCGCGGAGGCGTATCCACCCCCATCTCCGGCCCTTGGCCTGAGGTCCATCTCTTGGTTTTTCCCAACCAATCGAGGTCGTCTTTGCTTGTTTTTCTTTATTTTTTTTGCTGTAGACTAGCTGTAGTGTAATCTTTTATTTCATGTATTTGTTGGCTTGATTTGTGCTCCATTCATCATCCACTTCTCCCTCGCCGGAGCTAGCTCCGGCGAGTCCATTTCCGCCACCTACTCCATTCGATCACCCACATTTGCCCTAGGACCGTCTACTGTTGTAGTTGTATTTTATTTGCAGGTCCCAGGGGTCAAGAGACTCCATCTGGAGTTGGATTTTGCCAAGGAACGAGGTAGCTGGAGCCGTGACTCATCCTCGACGCCGTGGTGGCCCTCCGGTGGTCTTTCCACCATTTTGACGTCGCTGGCAGCTTGAGGAGCTCTCCAGGAGGAAGCTCTGCGTTTTTGGGACTTCACTGCACGTCGGAGGGAGCGGATAGGCCAGTGAAAGTTCGTCTTGGCCAGCGAGCTTCCTTGTTATTCCATTGCCCTCCGCAGCCGTTTGATCGCCTTGGGCGTGGGTATTTTGCGCCATTTCCCCCGCCATATTGTGTAATGTTTATTTAGGACTCAAAGCATTCATCTGCATTCTATTTGTTCTATATAATTTGCATATTGGCCCTTGAACTTTGCTCTATTTACATTCATACCCTTGTTAGGCCTTGTATTGTTTGCATGCTTTCCCTATTTATTGATGCATCTAGAAAATTCGAAAAAATCTCAAAAAATAGATTTAAGCTCCTGCTGCATTGTTCTTTCACGCCAATATTTTTGTTTTGAATTTTGAGTTTTTTTAATATTTATAAAAAAATAAAAAAAATACTCATTTTCAGCACTGTTTGTGTCATAAAATCCCTAAATATTATAAAAACTACCCAGAAAATTCCCCAAAAAATATATATTGTGTACTTTAATGTCTTTGAACTCAGTCCAAAAATCACTAAAAAATACAAAAGAAAACTCCTAAAAATTATAAAACCCCAAAAAGCTCCTAAAAATCTTAAAAATTCTACAAAACTCATGAAAATGCAATTTCAGTTTTTATATGTTCTCTGATTCGTTATATATCAACTAAAACTAATTTGAGAAATTTTGGACACCATTTGATATTTTCATCCTCATTTTAGTTTCAGCCAGCAACCTAGTTCACTGTTTTCTTGCATTTTGACATTTAAAAATACCAAAAATATTCTGAAAATTCCCCAAAAATCACAAAACAGTAGAAAAATGTAAAAATACCAAAAACATTTAATTTACTAATTTTTGAGCTTTTTGCCTTATTTTATAAATAGTTTATCACCTCTTTTCTTATATAGTTTGTATATTCCAATATTGAAAAAGAAAATATAAAATATAAAATATAAAAATAAAATATAAAATCAGTAAAATAAAAATCAAAATACAAAATTACAAAATTAAAAATTAAATAAAAAATTAAAAAAATAAAAACCCACAAAAAAAGCATAAGTAGACAAACACATCACATTCACATTTTTGAGCAACTTCACCCCGTTCTACCTGTCTGCTCCCTGTGTTCGACCTCTACAATACTTGTACCTATACACATCTTTGTTGTAGAGTTATAATAAATTTTAACTCCACACACTTTCACTGCTTTACTTGATCGTCGTGGGATAATTGTTGTTTGAATCAGGATTTTCGAGCGGTCACCGCATCGACTGCGGTTTCGCCTTGTGAAATCGTACGACCCTCGGATTTCTCGGTTCAACAAATGGCACCGTTGCCGGGGAGCAACAACGTGTAGTTCGGGTTCTTGCTTGTGCTTGTGATTGCTTGTCTATTTCGCGGCTTTTATCTTTGCTTTTATTTAATATATATTTTGAGCTGTCTAACCCCTCTCTTTGTTGACTTCGTGCGAGGAACTGCGGATCGAGGGAGGCCTCCACCCTAGGCGCCTACGCACCCACGTGAAGCCGGCTTCTGCCAACTTAGCACCAAGGAGACGAGGAGAGATTTTTGAAGACCGAGCTCCACCTTTACTTGCAGAATTTATTTCCTGCCTTTATTTTTGTAATTTGTAGTGAGAGAGAGACTATTAATTGTAATAATACAGGTACCCCCGGACTTGGACTCTTGAGCCTAATTTCCAAGTGTTTGTACACTTGGGGGCTCACCGCGGCATTTCTCGTGTTTTCTTCGCATTTTTTCCCCTTTGTTTTCTCAGTTTTGTTTTCCTTATTTTGTGTGATTGAGCCCCTAGTTTTAGGATTGCTTGCGATAGATTAAGGCCAAACACCTAATATATCTTGCATGTACCTATAGCCGCGTTTGGACTTAGTCAAATTTTAAACAGTCGTTTCATCATCTTAGATCTGCCGCGCCGCGAGTCCACCCCATCAAGCGCTACTCCTGAACTCGATTTGTTGAGAAGAGGAGGGGTGAGTCTAGACCGGACTTTTTGGATTGAGGATTGGTGACCGACTTGTGGTTCTTCACGATAATAGCAATTTCTGAACTTAGGGCGATTTAATCGGTTTTGCATCTGCATATAGATTAGGTTTCAATTCTGCTGAGCATCCCTGCATGTAGAGTGCTGGAAGCAAGGTGAGCATTTACGCTTTAGCATACATCATCGTTTTGTCGCTTGCATTGCTTTTCCGACTCTCTACCTCTGATTTTGATCACCTAGGTTCTTAAAAGAATTGACTCCCCGTTAGGTTCGTGCATTCTCATTAAAATACCAAAAAAAGTGATAATTAATAAAATTGGGACTGATAATTTTACTTGACCCTAAAACCGATCAAAAGAAAAATCTTGTATTGGGGCGAGTAATCCCCTCATTGTCTTCGCTTTTACTTGCTCGCGCACACCCTAAGGACTAGTGCCCAAATCCCATCTTCAGCCCCTAAGTGTGTGTGCAACTCTTTGACTTCTCACCTAACTCTAATACAGACAAGATAAAAAGATCGCATTTGTGGTCTTCACCGAGTTGAGTAGGTGAATTGAGGGTCTGATTGTTTCATTTTTTGTTTGTGATTGTTTTGTGTGTGTCCTAGATCGCTTCTGCGTACTTGCACCTTTCTTCCCACTTCTCTTGACTTGACCATCATGCTCTCCCGATCATTGTCTTTTGTTTCCGAGATGGACCCCTGGAGCGTATTTTATCCGGACTTTGCGGATCCCTCGTTCACTCCAGCCGGTCCACCTCCTTTTTTCCAGGAGGACTTTGCTCCTGATTTTTGTACATATCCGACCAACCCATTATTTCAGGATTCGGACTTTGACCTTCACCAATCATTTCCACCACCGTCGCCTACACATTTTGACAACCCGCTCTTCCTTGAGTATCCTGATCCAGAATGTGATTTTTGTCCACACCCACCGCCCACATTCGACTCACCCGATCCTGAGATTTTGGAGTCACCTTTCATGATCTCCACACTTGAGACCATGAATCAGATGATGGAGCATATGAATTCGAGGATTACTGATCTTACTACTTTAAATAAGAACTAGAATGTCGCTCCATTCTTTGAGGATACAGATTCATTTGAGGACGACCATGAGAGCTTGCAATCGCCCAAAACACAAAAAAATGAGAAAATTTTAAAAACAGAAAAAGATTTCGGGAGACACATGATCGAGTCAGACTGTGAGGAGAGCGTCCACTTGCCAGACCATTTGACCACACAACCTTTCACACCCGGTCCCACCTTTGACCTCGAGGATGCCGCTGTACAGACTGCTCTTGGCATGCCTTGTGTAGATGCTGATTCCGACTTCCTCCCTTGTATGGAGGAGGTCCAAAAATTAAAAAAATTATTAACTGAACCCGAAGTGGTGACCACCATTCATGAGATTATCCGTGCCCCACTTCAGCAGGCCATGACTGATTTATCTGCTCCTCTTCCCAAGAAAAGAAAGCGGAGGAGCAGATCTGAGCGTCATATCTTGACCATGGCCATTGCCCACGCCATCACACACCGTCCCATTCCTAAGAAGAGGAACACTACCACACCTTTCATTAGCTGCACTATCTCTGACCATACATGTGATCATACTCTCCTCGACGGCGGTGCTTCGATTAGCATATTACCCTTCTCGCTGGTACAATCTCTTCACTTAGGGCCTCTCAAAAAGACCAGGATGATAGTTCAATTTGCTGATGGATCTATCAAGAGTCCGAAGGGTATCCTTGAAAACGTCGTCATTTCGATTCAGGGCACGAGCCACAATGTTGATTTCATCGTATTGCCCATGGAGACCTCCACAGGGGAGCACTCTCCAATCATCTTGGGACGACAATTCCTCGCCTCCGCGAGGGTCGTTATTGATTATGGATCAGGAGAGATTCGCTTCCGTCCTGCTGACGAGAGCGAAGCGTCGATCACCGCACCCACTGCCGACCAGAGACCTGCACCTGATGTGACTTTACCTATCCCGGTTGACCTTGAGGACCATGACCTTGATGAGACTATTAGAGAATTTTGCTGCTTATTGGATTCCACTGAGACCCAAGAATTCCTCTCCAAGGAGGAAGACTTGGAAAGCATGGACCTCAGAGTTCCTTCTTCTAGGACTTGGCGCTGTGTTGATGACATCCGCGGGATTTACACGATCGACACCATTGAGCGGAGGGCAGATTTAGAGACTAGACAGGACGGACTTGAATCGACTACTTCCACCGATGAGTCCGCTCCTGTCCACATAAATACCGATGAGACAAGGACCGAAGTTGATTTGATTGCTTTTATTCGGGAATTCGGTCCTTTTGACGAAAAAGATGATCCGGTTGAGATTATTGAGGACGAACAGAGTTCGATTACTTCCACTGATGAGTTCGCTCCTTTGGTTTTGACCTGGACGAGACCTCGCAGGACGACACTGAGTACACTTCTTCCGATGATGATGAGTTCGTCCCATTTCACTTTGATACTAGCGAGACTCCCAAGGCCAGACCTAGCCGCACTTCTTCCACTACCCCGTCTGTGCCTTCACACCCTAGGGCCACTGAGGACCTACACCCTGTCGACCCTGATCGGTTTGTATCATCCGGGGACCCCGATGTCGACCTGCACCATACTAGATCCATTCCTCAGCGGTCCCGCAAGAAGGTTCGCTTTCAACCTTCTTGATCATCTGTACATCCATCTATGTTGTATATTCTCTCTCATGTATCTATGTCAATCTTCCGTGTTGCTCGACCACCCATCCTCGTGTTTGCCTTGCTTAGGACGTACTTTGTCATAAGTATAGGGGGGTGGACGAGCTGAGTATTCATTCATCGTTCCATTTCATTACTCTTGTTGTTGCCTATACCTAGGGCTTCTTTTACCCTAAGTATAGGGGGAGTGATGTGTATATCCTCTAATCTCTTCTTCCATCTTCTTTTCTTCTTTTCTTCTTTTCCTTTTATGTCTTCTGTATCTACCAAAAAAGGTGTCACCCCTTTTTGTCAGTCTTCTATACTTAGGACGTACTTTGTCCTAAGTATAGGGGGGTCTGCACCCTGAGTTTCTCTATTCTTTGATCCTCTCCATTGTCTCCTCTTCTTGTCTATACTTAGGGATATCTTACCCTAAGTATAGGGGGAGACAATCTGAGTACGATCTGTTCATTCCCACCCTTGACCCTCACTGCTTTATGTACAGTCTGCTATACTTAGGATTATTTGATCCTAAGTATAAGGGGGACGGTCGACTTCTTATTCATTCATTCATTCCTTATTCGTTTATTCTTTAGATTTTCCTATACTCAGTACGAGTTATGTCTTCTCTTTTTCTTTCTGATCTATGAGGACATAGCTCAAGCTAAGTATAGGGGGATCGTATATACTACGTATATACTTTAGCCATAACTCGTACTTTCGTATTTTCTTAATAATATGCTAATAATTATTTAAACTTCATTAAAAATCTCTAATAAAAAGGTGTTTGTTCCTCAAATTCTTTACTGATTAATAAATCAGGTGAAAATGTTTTTTGCAAAATGTTTGAAAAATAGTTTGAAAACCTTCGTGAACATTTATTGAAAACTATTTTGAAAATATTTTGTTGCATGTTTTCAACCTGTGTAAAAATGTGTGATTTGTAAAATTTATTTTCTTTGTGTGAAATAAAATGTTTGAAAAATGATTTGCAAATGGCTTGAAAAATGGCTGCAAAAGTATTTTGAAAAATCTATCTATACTGTTTCGAAAGCCTTTGCAAAATGTTTTCAAATGTGTGTACATGTTTGTAAAAATTATTTTGGACTATAGTTTTCAAAAATTGTGTGAAAAAGCTTGTGTCAAATAAGTTTGAGGAATATTTACCTCACACCAAAATCTACTATATATATATATGTATAAAACTGACCACTTACCCTTGTAAATTCTTAAAATCCACTTCTTGTATATATAAGAAGCACGCCCGTGTACATAATTTTCACCTAGCTTTTCAGCCAAAAAACTTTTTGTTTTCAAAAATCCCAAAAACATTTGCAAAACTAAAACCCAAAAACATTTGAAAAATCTTTTTTAAAATACAAAAAAGCATGCATCATCTTTTCAAAATCCATAAAAAGTTCAAAAAATCTTGAAAATTGCATCACAAAAATATTTTCTACATTGCATAGCATTCGCATTTTTCGGATTGAGTTTGATAGTTGAACAAGTCTAAGTAAAATCCGGAGATTGGAGCTTCATTGGACCTAAAAATCTACCTAATAACTGGAACCTTATAGGAACTGGGTTTGAGGTACTTCATGTCTAGTTGACTTAATTCTTTGAGGATCACGGGACTTGGTTCAATGGATTCTTGACTGCCTAAGTAGAGTATTTCGGAGCACACGCACGACTCTTGTTGATAATGACCTAACTTGGACACATGCACCTTTCACATAGCTCTCCACGGATGAGGTGGTAAGGAGGCAGTTTCCTTTGGCTTGGGGTAACATATGAGGGTCGTACTTCTAGGCGGAACCTCTCTTCTTCTTCTAGTGAAGGAAGTGCGCCTCAACTTGATCTAGTGGTGACGAAGGCTAAAGACAGAAGCCGTGGGTTGCAATAAAGCTTCAAAAGAGGGATAGTCTACTAGCTCAAGAGGAAAATTTCTTGTATATATGTTGCACCATGTAGATATGTTGTACAGATGCACTTAAAAAAAAGAAAAAAAAGAGAAAAAAAAAAGAAAAAAAGAAAAGAAAAAAAAGAACTCCAAAAAAAAGTGGTAGGTCGGATTGAAAATTTAATAACCCCACCGGAGTGTATATAGTCCAATAAAGCAAAAGCTTATGGTATCCATGTTACATCTCATGAAGCTTGCAGCGAGAGACTTAGATACACTGGTTGAGCTCCCGAAATTCTATACCTCTTATTCCCCCTCTTCTTGAGCCGGTTGCACTTGAACTTAGAAGGGAATACCCCGCTTCTCGAGGAAAGAGTTGCTAGACCGAGGCATTAGAGTTACCAGGGTGGGGGAGGTTGTTTCTTTGTTACTTCTGAGGTGGGGAGGTACATATCACTTACACTGTACGAGTTAGACTCATAGTCGTAAGAGTTTGCGTATGAGTTGAAGTATTTCTGACTTGGCTATTGAGGAGACTTGGACAGAGTTTTGGGATTCTCAAGGACTGTTGAATTTCAAATTCGGTTCTCGTTAAGGTTCCGCCCACACTAAAATTCCAAAGGTCTGACTTAAGCTCCAAACTTTGATTTTGTGAAGACAAGTTTGATAATTACACTTAATCCACCTTCTTCTTTTTCTTTTCTTTGTTTTTCTTTTCTGCACTTATTGCATAAGTGTTTGCTAGGGACTAGCAAAGGCAAGTATAGGGGGATGATGAAGCTACGTTTCATCTTCTTTATTCTATCATTTTGGCCTTAAAAAACCCTAGTAAATGCGTGTAAATATTGTTAATTCATGCATTTTAGCATTCATGCATATGTGTGTAAATATTGTATAAAATGCGGTTTTTAAAGCCAAAATTATAGAATAAAGAAAAGAAAAGAAAAAGAATAAAATATTGTAAATATTTTATGACCCAAAACCCCGAGACCTAGGCATCTTGATGAATAGGTCGATAAGGAATAAAGTAGGGGGAGATAAGGGCCAAAATACAACACAAATTCCTTTTTATTTTATTCATTCTTTATTCATTTTGGGACCTATTTTTGGTTCCACTTTTTATACCTCAAATAAAGAAACTTTGTACATGAAAGTTGTATATAATTTAATATAGAAAAATACAAAATTTATTTCACTGAAAAATAATGTACAGATAAAAAGTTATGGTCTAAATAAAAATCCAGAATGCCAACTTCCCAGACCCGTATCTCATAAACGGAAACTCCAAATGCAACATACTCACCTTTAATTGTATATAGAATAAAATAAGCTATTTAATGGCAGGGGTTTCGCATTTGACGGAGCTACGGTTTGAAAGTTGAGTTTTGGACCACTATTGTATACTTGTACAGATTAAAATATTCAATTTATTATTTATTCTTATTTTTGTATTTTTATATTTTTATAATTTTGTAAATATTACTTATAATATATTTGTATATTAAAATCAGAACAAAAACTCAAAGAAAACTCAAAATAAAATACTTGTATATAAAATACATAGGTATTATACCTGTAAATATACCTACATAAACTATACTTTTATTTTATTAAGTGTGCAAATCACGTCATAAAAATAAAATAAAAATGTATTTAAGTGTATAAAAATACTTTATAAATTTATAAAATAATAAACATAAATGAATAAGTTAAATATACAAAATAAAAATAAAATACTTTAATTTATAGATAAAGATACCTATAAGGGGTATAAATGGTAACTTGTAATTACACACCCCATACAAATAAATAAAAATAACTATAAAATAATTCATAAAATAATAAATATTTTTTATTCAATAACCAAAAAATAATAAATTGATTTGCTATTTTTAATTGATTTTAGCAATGTTTTTTCCCATGGATTTTCCTGGTTGGTCCACGTGGACCAACCAGGTGGAAGTTGACCCGCTGGTCAACTCCCTGGTCTGTACCTGCAGCCTGTCAGCTGCGTTTTTTAGCCAATTTTTCCTATTTTTCTAGGCCGCATCGTTCACATTTTGACCTCGGGCCCTTCTTCACTTTTTATCCCCATAGAACCACCATACACGCCCAGTACTTACATTGGTCTTTGGATCGAAGATTCGCTCGATAAACCTCGATCTTCATGCCATCTCGGCCACTCTCTGCCCAATGTTCTGAAGCTTGTCAGACTGCGTTTTTTTGGCGTTTTCTCCGAATTTTGGAGAGCGTGTCTTTCATCATTTGGCATTGCTTCCTTCTTGACTTTTGTTCACCATATATTGAGGATACACGCCCATGGTTGTTTTCGGGGAGTGCATCACTGGTGTGCTCCAGAAGCACCGTTCTTTGTGCCCCATCGACCACTCTTTAAAAAAGACCTCCAATCCTCCATTTCAATTTTGAACTCCTTTTGCCCCTTCTTCCTCCCTTCTTTCATGTGCTGAGGTTAGAGGGAGGTGACAGCAACCTCACCTCGCCGTTAGGAGGAGCGGAGGAGCGGCGCGGAGGCGTATCCACCCCCATCTCCGGCCCTTGGCCGTGAGGTCCATCTCTTGGTTTTTCCCAACCAATCGAGGTCGTCTTTGCTTGTTTTTCTTTATTTTTTTGCTGTAGACTAGCTGTAGTGTAATCTTTTATTTCATGTATTTGTTGGCTTGATTTGTGCTCCATTCATCATCCACTTCTCCCTCGCCGGAGCTAGCTCCGACGAGTCCATTTCCGCCACCTACTCCATTCGATCACCCTCATTTGCCCTAGGACCGTCTACTGTTGTAGTTGTGTTTTATTTGCAGGTCCCAGGGGTCAAGAGACTCCATCTGGAGTTGGATTTTGCCAAGGAACGAGGTAGCTGGAGCCGTGACTCATCCTCGACGCCGTGGTAGCCCTCCGGTGGTCTTTCCACCATTTTGACGTCGCTGGCAGCTTGAGGAGCTCTCCAGGAGGAAGCTCTGCGTTTTTGGGACTTCACTGCACGTCGGAGGGGAGCGGATAGGCCAGTGAAAGTTCGTCTTGGCCAGCGAGCTTCCTTGTTCTTCCATTGCCCTCCGCAGCCGTTTGATCGCCTTGGACGTGGGTATTTTGCACCATTTCCCCCACCATTTTGTGTAATGTTTATTTAGGATTCAAAGCATTCATCTGCGGTCTATTTGTTCTATATAATTTGCATATTGGCCCTTGAACTTTGCTCTATTTACATTCATACCCTTGTTAGGCCTTGTATTGTTTGTATGCTTTCCCTATTTATTCATGCATCTAGAAAATTCGAAAAAATCTCAAAAAATAGATTTAAGCTCCTGCTGCATTGTTCTTTCACGCCAATATTTTTGTTTTGAATTTTGAGTTTTTTTTAATATTTATAAAAAAATAAAAATTACTCATTTTCAGCACTGTTTGTGTCATAAAATCCCTAAATATTATAAAAACTACCCAGAAAATTCCCAAAAAAATATATATTGTGTACTTTAATGTCTTTGAACTCAGTCCAAAAATCACTAAAAAATACAAAAGAAAACTCCTAAAAATTATAAAACCCCAAAAAGCTTCCTAAAAATCTTAAAAATTCTAAAAAATCATAAAAATGCAATTTCAGTTTCTGTATGTTCTCTGATTCGTTATCTATCAACTAAAATTAATTTGAGAAATTTTGGACACCATTTGATATTTTTCATCCTCATTTTAGTTTCAGCCAGCAACCTAGTTCACTGTTTTCTTGCATTTTGACATTTAAAAATACCAAAAATATTCTGAAAATTCCCCAAAAATCACAAAAACAGTAGAAAAGTATAAAAATACCAAAAACACTTAATTTACTAATTTTTGAGCTTTTTGCCTTATTTTTATAAATAGTTTATCACCTCTTTTCTTATATAGTTTGTATATTCCAATATTGAAAAAGAAAATAAAAAATAAAAAATATAAAAATAAAATATAAAAACAGTAAAATAAAAATCAAAATACAAAAATACAAAATTAAAAATTAAATAAAAAAATAAAAAAAACCCACAAAAAAATGGCATAAGTAGACAAACACGTCACGTTCACATTTTTGAGCAACTTCACCCCGTTCTACCTGTCTGCTCCCTGTGTTCGACCTCTACAATACTTGCACCTATACACATCTTTGTTGTAGAGTTATAATAAATTTTAACTCCACACACTTTCACTGCTTTACTTGATCGTCGTTGGTTAATTGTTGTTTGAATCAGGATTTTCGAGCGGTCACCGCATCGACTGCGGTTTCGCCTTGTGAAACCGTACGACCCTCGGATTTCTCGGTTCAACAGGTACTTGGTGAGAAAATTCCTCTCTCTGTTGTTTTTCCAGATAATGAATTATTCTCACTCACCCTTCGTGTCTTTGGAGTTGTTGCCTTTGTTCACAGCTATCACCAGGTCGTGACAAGCTCTTACCTAGAGCTGTAAAATGTGTCTTCGTGGGTTATTCTCGAACGCAGAAGGGATATCATTACTATGATCTGGTTACCAGGAAATACTTTGTCAGTGCAGATGTTACTTTCTTCGAGTCTGTTAGTATTTTTCACCTGCAGGGGACAGATTGGTCTCTAACACATCTATTGATGAGGTCTATGTCCCCCCTCCTCCTATGGTGAGTCCTCCATTAGTCACTCCAGTACCTACTGTTGCGTCAGCACCACCGCTAAATCCACCACCTCCACTACCACCACCTCCACCAAAACCACTTATCTCACCACTACCAAAATTTTATACCTGACGATCTGGTCCTGCTCATGCTACACGCTAACCATCCAGCACGCCCCGGGTATGTCCAGATGTTACTACTAATGATGGGTCGAATAGTGTGCCTATGAAGGATACAACACTACGGGACATATCTGATCCGGCGAGTTCAGTGGGTGATGATCTGGATGTTCCTATTGCGATGAGAAAACAGAAACGCAGTTGTGCTTCATATCCTCTTTCCTCACAGGTCTCCTTTCATCGCCTCACAGGGGATCTTCAAAGTTTGCAGTGGCTTTATCCTCTGCGGAGATCCCATGGACCTATCAGGATGCCTTGAAAATTGATTGCTAGCGGTCTGCAATGGAGGAGGAGATGACTGCTCTACAGTCGCGGGCACATGGAGCTTGGTTCTCGCTCCTCCAGGAGCATCTATTGTTAGATGCAAATGGATATTCACTATCAAGTATCATGCATATGGTAGCCTGGATCGGTACAAAGCAAGGCTAGTGGCACGAGGTTTCACTCAGACTTATGGAGTGGACTGTATGGATACCTTCTCTCCAGTCGCTCGTCACTCTACTCTTCGTATTCTTCTGTCTGTAGTTGTGGTGCGTGATTGGTCCTTGTTCCAGCTAGATATTAAGAATGCATTCTTGTATGGAGATCTGTAGGAGGAAGTCTACATGCAGCAGTCTCCGGGGTTTGCTACTGAGGGGGAGAATCATATGGTGTGCAGACTCCATAAGGCAATATATGGCCTTAAACAGAGTCCAAGGGTATGGTTTCAGAAGCTTTTCCATCTAATTGAAGAACAAGGATTCAAGAGATCCAATGCAGATCACTCACTGTTCATCCAGAAGACTAGTCGAGGTACAATTTTATCATGGTATATGTTGATGACATTTTGGTTACAGGAGATGATGCTCAGGGGATAGAGATGACCAAAGCAGTGTTGGGCCATCAATTTGTTACAAAGGACCTTGGTACATTATGATATTTTCTGGGGCTGGAGTTCGCGAGGAATGCACAGGGTCTAGTAATGACCCAGAGGAAATATATTACAGATATGCTTATTGAGACAAGCATGGTTGAGTGCAGACCCTCTACTACTCCTATGGACCCCAGCATGAAATTATATGATAATGATACAGAAGAAGTTGACAGAAGAAGGTATAGAGAAATGGTGGGGAAGCTTCTTTACATAACTATAACCCGACCTAATATTGCCTTTGCAGTTAATCGGGTAAGCCAGTTCATGGAACAACCGAGATAGGTACATATGGATGCTATATACATGATACTCAGGTACCTAAAATCCTCTCCAGGCACGGGATTATTGTTCAAAAAGGGAACCAGTTTATCTGTTTCTGCATGTGCAGATGCTGACTATGCAGGATGTCCTAGGGATCGAAAGTCTACCTCAGGCTTTGATGTGTTTGTGAGTAGCTCTCTAGTTTCTTGGAAGAGCAAGAAACAAACGGTAGTGGCTAGATCCAGTGCAGAATCTAAATATAGGGCTATGGCACAAGCAAGTACGGAAATGATGTGGGTTCGAGCTGTACTAGAAGACTTGCATGTAGATGTACCTCTACCCATGCAGCTGCAATATGATAATCAAGCCGCATTGTTCATTGCCAATAATCCTGCCTTTCACGAGAGAACTAAGCATATTGAAGTAGACTGTCACTACAGCAGAGACATGATCCAGAAGGGACTGATTTCTACTTCGCATGTTTGTTCTGGGGAGCAAACTGCCGACATCTTCACCAAACCGTTACTCAGAGGACCATTCCGGAAGTGTACTTCCAAGCTGAGCATGATCGATATCTATGCTCCATCTTGAGGGGGAATGTTGAAAGAATTATGTAGTCGTGTACCATTTGTTCTTTTTATTATTCTATGTTTTGTCTTATGTAATTTATCCATGGATTTTCTCTACATAAGAGACCCTAGGGTTCTCTGGAATAAACAACAACTCTCATTCTTTTAACAATCTTAGTATCCAATACATCAATATGTAAACTTGACATCAATTGCGCGTGTATTCTAACAGATTTCAAAATCGTATCTGTATGATTGCGCAAATGAAGTGGTGGCTCTGTCCTGATGAATGTTAAGAATAGAGAGAGAAAAAAGTTATTGCAACTGCAGCAAAGAAATTTCGAGATTGTTCGCTATGAACTCGGCTGTGCAAAGAAGAAGCAGCAGCAAAACAAATACACCAGGCGACAATCGAAGCATGTCGTCCCGTGGATACTTCAGGTGAACTGCCATAAACCATTCTTGCAGTCGTACAGGAAGGAGTAGAACTGGGATATATTTTTAAGGTTGATCAGGATTATGTAACGCAGATTGCATAAAAAAAGTATTTTTCTCAGAATTATGGGAAATGATCATACGCTTACTACGTTTGGTCCATACATGTAGAAAAAGCAATCACTCGTCTCTACAAAATGTGACCTGTTTTTCTACAAAGAGCATCCCTGCTATGTAAGAAAAGAGCAGCAGTTCCAAATTATCATTATTTTTATTCTGTTTCCAAAATTCCTTTTGTGATCCCGAATGTTTAACCCAGTTGTTAAAAATACACTACGGATGCTTAAGTAAATTCACGGCATTTGGTTAAATGGTACTATTCTCGTTTTTGGTGACAGGGGTCCTGAGTTCGATTCTTGGATCGTCCCGTTTTTTTTCTAAAATCTCTAGCTTGTAGTATTGACAAACATAGATTAAATCGACTACCCTTCTGACTCGACTAATCGAACCATGATTATTATAACCGTAACATCCCTTCTTTTTAAAGGGGTGTTTTGCAAAATTGAAAATGGAATAAAATGAATATATGAGTTTATTATATAAATATATAGGAAAAGTTAGTAAAAGAAAAGTGCAACAAAAAAGTCTTCACTATTAATGAGGTATTCCAACTTTTTTTAACGAGATATTCCAAATCTGTTAAAGTTTAACATTATAAAAAGTGATAAAATAGAAAGAACTTGAAGGATGAAACCATGTAAAATATAAATATTGTAAATAAAATAATAAAATATAAGATTGCATAACGCAAACAGTATGAGATTTAAAAAGTCGTATTCTATTATATCTACTCGCTCTCTTTCCCAATTTCGATAGCCGTTAGTTTAATCCTGTTAAATCTGAGAATTATATACGTGCATCTCTTATCTTTTGCATTCCAAGCTCTCTCTCCACCTTTCTCGAATATCTGATCAAATCCCACCATCCACTCGTGTGTTCTTTCAGCTCTACCAAACTGTGACGACTTGCACGTGGTTGTGGATTCTGGCAATCAAACTCGAAGGAGGGTTCGGGTCAATTACTTTCGTTGATGAATTTTTATTCCAGGTAATTTCTTTTATGTGTTCCTTGTGCAATCTGTGGTCGGCATGATGTAAAAGATTTGGAATAGATATCATCACTTCTAAGTAATTATGATTTTGCAAATATTTTGGATTATCATTCTCCGATGTGAGACCACGTTTTTGTAAAGCTATCATCATAACTTAGATTTCCAACAATAATGTGCATACGGGTTCCTATAAGTCCACTAGAACATATCTAACAACTTTTCATTCGAATCATTAAGATCAATTTTTGTATGCATATGACATTAATAATGCATTAATTCGAACATTGAGTCACCTAACTGTAATTATTACAAAAAATTATAGAATCAATAATCGTAGGTTAAACTTGAAATATAATTGTGAATAAACAAACTATTATATATATATATATATGAGGTCTTTATTTAACCCCAAAAAAACTCTTAATGATTGAGATTTCGGATCTTGAGATAGGATGTATTATGGCTTGTGCATGGTATTAAAATACATTTTTTTAGTTTAAGTGATAACCAAGGTTGCAGAAAGAGGTAGTCGGTACTCGGTCAGTGGGGTTACTAATTAAGGATTAATCGGCAGTCAGACGACTAATCGGATTTAGTCGGCCATTAGTCGGTTTTGAATTTTCTAATTATTTTAAATATATAAATCAATTTTTACACACGTATTCTTATATATTTAAATAGATTTGTACATTTTCTATACTATCATAATAAAATAAAAAAGTATTTTTTTAAATATAACATTAAGCATATTAGAATAAGTTTGCTTTTAAAAAATCGAAAAACTAACAAATTAAAAATCTTTATTTAAAAGTCGACTTTATAATCGGCCGACTAGGCCGACTAGTCGACACGATTAGGTGGGTTGACCGACTAATGGCCGACTAGGCTTAGTCGAGTCGGCTACCCCGACGACTCGACTAGTCGGGCTGACTAATCGACCTAGTCGGCCGACTTTTACAATAGTGGTGATAACTTATTTTCGTGGATTGGAGACTCTAGAAAACTATCCATATTGATTAAGATATGTACATTAATTTATGTCACATACAGTTGTTATTTATACCCCACATTAGATTTTATTAGTTGTCGTAGCGTTATTTTTATTTTTTCTTGTTAAAATACTTTGACTATATATCGGTGTCAAAACTCTAGGAATCAGGTGTTAATTTGATATTTAGTCATAATGCCTATCTACAAATTAGTTGTTAAAGGTTACAGAGATAGATACATCTCTTATCTTTTCTGTATAGGTTAATTTGTATTTTTATGTTCAAATGTTTTATTGAAAATTAAGTATTGATTTTGACACCATCATTGTGCGAGAGTAGACAATGTTCATTGTTAGTCCATTGGATACTTTGACATGGCTGGGTGTCGCGCAGACTGTTAATTCCACCAATTGAGTGTTGCAGACGAGTAATTCTGCACTACTCTCAAACAAATTTCCGCTACGGTGGTTGACTCAGTAATGATTTCATTGCATTGGAATTTGTATAGGAGACCTTGTATTGAAATATTTTATTATTTAAAATTTTGATTTATGGGGATGATGTGTCTTCTATATAAGCTCGATCTGTCAGGTATAGACATGTGGTAATCATTTTTCCTATTGATATTGATATTCATAGATATTGATTAATGATCTAAAAATATGTGATCGTTCAAGGAAAAAATTATAGTAGTGTTGTTGTTATCTATTGGCAATATGTCAATTGAAAATTCTTGATATAGTTCATTATTTTTATTGACATGTATTCTTTATTGTATGGAATTATCATCGTATTAGTTTGTTTATATTTGAGATGTATAGATAATTATGGCATGTTTTATTTTTTCATGGTGCATATTTAGTCAATTTTATTTTACTAATATTGAATTACAACCTTCCAGCGTAGTGGAAAGCAAGGTGTTGGGTCGTCAGCTGGATTGAGGAGCCATTATTTTTTTTCAAGTCTCTTAAGTTATTATACGGATAGACTTATTTAATTTTATTATGTATTTCAGACTTGATGAGTTTTTTATTTATTGGTTAAGTTTATTTATTCTTCCATTATTATATACCACTCAGATGTTTATGGTTAATGGATTATTGAATATTTTATCTTGCTACTGGACTCGAAAAAAATCATTGTTTCAGGATGCTTCCGCAATGTTTCCCATGTTTCGAGGTCTTGGATGTGCTAACGTGGTATCAAAGCCAAATGAAAGATTAGAGGAATTTTATCCAATTTTAAGTTGACTTACATATTTATATATAAGGATTGAAATATCTGACTAAATGATCATCGCTATTTGTAGATGTTGACCATATCAAATCGTAAGAGGAGTCGTCACTCCCTAGATTTGGCATCTTAGAATGCCAAATTAATGAAGACGGACGAGGAGATTTCTCAACCGATTCGCGATCAAGCTGAACACCACCAGAGTAAGGATAAGGATCAGAGACGTCATGAGAGGCATCTTGATAGAGAAAGATGACTTCGTGAGGAGTGTTAGGATGGTCACCTTTGAGAAATTCTGAAAGGTGAACCCACCCAACTTTGAAGGTGCAGTGGATGCTGGGGTAGTGGATCAATGGCTGGAGGAAATTGAAAAGTCGTTTGTTGCAATCATATGTCCGGATCATAGCGAGGTCTCTTTCTCTACCCATCAGCCGAAATGTCCTGGTAAAGACTAGTAGATCAGATGCCAGATGCGGAGGTTTGAAAGAGGTGAGATCATTCCGTGGGATGAGTTTGTTAAACTCTTCCGAGAGCAGTATATTCAGATGCACTTACAAACGATCAAGGAGCACGAGTTTATTAGTCTGAAACATGGAGATGTGTTGCTGAATATAATAACATGTTTCATTGCTTACTGGAGTATGCTCTACACCTATGTCCATATGAGTATTGGATGACTCAGAAGTTCATCGAGGGATTTCACAATACTTTAAGATCGAAGGTTCTTTCCAGCATGTCGAAGATCATGGAGGATGCCCTAGCAAGTGCTACCACCATGGAGTGAGATTTCTTGAGAAGAAAGGAGGAGAAGCCACACAATGACCGAAAGGATCGATTTTGGAAGAACAAATCTTTTAAAAATTCTCAGAAGCAGGAGCAAGCCTCTAAGCCAGGGCAAAATAACAGATTTTCATAATGTTCTTTCTACCATCCGTTTTCATCATGGAGAATGCTATCTCATGAATGGTTAGTGTCAAACTGTGGAGAGAAAGGAGACTTTATTTGTGATTGCCCAAAGCCTAGAAAGCATTTTACAGCTCAAGGTCAAGATCAAAAGCCAAAGGTTCCTGCATGAGTCGATGATGATGCTAAAGAGGACAAGGTCATTGAAGGTATGGATGAGCATGGGCCGGGCTGGGCCGAGCCTTGGAGGGCCCAGGCCCAAGCCCATATAAGAATTCGGGCTTTAGGCTGGCCTAAGGCCCATTTTTTTTTTCCGGCCCAGCCCATGCTCGACCCAAGTTTTACGGGCGGTCTTGGGTCGGGTCGGCACATTTTGTCAAGATATATTTTGCTTAGGTTAGAGAGTGTACAAGACTTTACCAAGTCTATTTTGGTGGAGATATTAAATTAAACAATGTATGCGAAGGCTTCTTGAGATGGTTCCCTTTTCTTAGACCTAAACCCAGGTCAATGATTTTTCCATTTGAATCGGACTTCGTAGGATTAACTTACACCCACAGAATCTACAGTAATACAATCCACAACAAGAGCTATGGAAGGAAGATTCTTAAGGATCAAGGAAGATGCTAAGAAGCAAAGTTAAAAGAAGGGTCTGTTGTTATTTTTGTTCTAATTCATAGACAACACAAGGTGAATGTTATGCACTATACTATTAAAGGAAATTAGAATGGTCTAATGCTGGAGAGAACAATGCACCGATTTGAATTAATGAAAGCGCAATCAAAATGGGCGTATTGAAGGATTGTTGCTAGGGAAATTGTGCTTATGGTTGTAGGCATCGGTAACTAATCCTTCACAAACCCACACATGTATAGCAACCCAAAGCCCAAATGGTAGAGAAGAAATATTAAGGAAAGATGGGTACTCGTTATGCCTGCTCAAGACCTGATCAATAGTGGTGACTGATACATTGTGATGGCGGCGCATCTGGTAGTGGCGAGAAGATGACAATGGTTGCAAGCAGGAGCTGGTGGTGGCATCATTGGCACTGGCGATAAGGGGTTGGGGCCCCTGTCACGTCACAAAAGTGGTGGGTTAGGGTAAGGAGAGAACGTGGATGGGAGTGGAACCTGGGTGGGAAGGGTCGAGACTCGAGTCCTACGGGGTTAGTTTGTGCATTCGGGAATCGAGAGTGGCACTTGGAAAGGGACCGAAGGGGGTTGGTTCAAGTGTGAGTTCATTCTCTTTGAGTCTATTCGAGCTGGGCTTGCGGGCCAAGAAGCGAGCCCATTATCGAGCCAAGGTTTCGGACTTTATGGGTTGGCCAAGACAAGCTCAAACTCGGCCCAAAAAAATTTGGGCCTGATATCACGGCCCAAGTCCAGCCTAATTTTTATTTGAGCTTGGGCTGGGTCAGGCTACATGGTCAGGGCTTTGGGCTGGGCTGGGTTGGCCCGGCCCGATGCTCATCCCTAATTGAAGGTACTCTCCTTAATTTGCATGCAAAGGTTCTTTTCGATACTAGCATTACACATAGCTTTATTTCTGAGGCCCTAGTAAGAAGCCTGGATGCCCAATCAAAACTTTTAGATATTGATTTGATTGTTACCACACCTACTGGTGGAAAAGTCAAGTCACTTGAGTATATACATGACGCTCCATTAGTTTTAAAAGGCCATGAGCTACCAAGTGATCTCATTGTCATGAAGACGACCGATTTTGATATAATCCTTGGGATGGATTGTCTATCTCGATATCATTGTATTATTGATTGATGTAAGGAAAGGGTGGTCGTTACACGCCATCATATTCCAGATATCATTATTAAAGGACATGGTGCCACCTCTGAGCGATGCATCATTTATGTCATTAAGGAACATCGCCTGATCTCGAAAGGATGAGAACCCATCTTGCCAGATTTATAAGGGTTGAGTCATCAACTGCATCGTTATCCGATCTCAATATTGTTCGGGAGTTTCCTGATGTCTTTTCAGAAGAATTACCTGGACCCCCACCTCGTCGAGAGATTGATTTCACTATTGAGCTAGTTCCTGAAATTGTACCAATATCCAAGGTACCATATCGCATGGCTCCTACCGAACTGGTGAAATTAAAGAAGCAACTTGAAGAGTTGCTTGACGTGGGATTCATCAGACCCAGTGTGTCACCATGGAGTGCATCCATTTTATTTATCATAAAGAAGGATGGATTACTTTGTCTATGCATTGATTATTAAATGTTGAATTAGGTGACTGAAGAATAAATATCTGTTACCATAGATAGACGATTTATTTGATCATCTCCAGTCAGCAAGGGTCTTCTCGAAGATTGATTTGCGATCTGGTTATCATCAACTGAGGACTCGAGAGGAGGATATCTCGAATACTACTTTTCGAACACGCTACGGGCATTATGAATTTTATGTTATGCCATTTGATTTGACTTATACTCCTATCACCTTTTATGGATTTCATGAATCGGGTCTTTCGACCATTCTTAGATCATTTTGTCAATATTTTTATTAATGATATTCTTGTTTATTCTCAAAATGTTGATCAACATGAGGAGCACTTGAGAATCATAACGCAGACCCTGAGGCAGAATCAACTTTATGCTAAATTCTCTAAGTGTGAATTCTAGTTGGAAAATTTCATGTTCCTTGGGCACATTATTTCCAAGGATGGTATTTCTTTTGATCCATCCAAAGTTGAGGTAGTCTCAGAATGGAAGCAAGCAAATAGTGTAACAGAAATAAGGAACTTTCTTGGATTAATAAGATATTATCGCAGATTCGTTCGTGATTTCTCAAAGATTTCACTTCCTCTGATCGAATTGACTAGGAAAGGGGCAAAATTTGAATGATCTTCTGAATGAGAGCGTAGCTTTTAAGAAGAGGTTGACCAACGTTCCTATCTTGACATTATCCTTATGTAGTGGAGGTTTTGTCATCATACAGATGCATGCTTGAATGGTTTGGGATGAGTCCTAATGCAGAATGAGAAAGTTATAGTTTGTGCTTCAAGACAACTAAAGATTCATTAAAAGAATTATCCTACACATGATCTAGAGCTTACTGTTTTGGTGTTTACATTGAAGATTTTGCGTCACTACCTTTATTGTGAGAGATTTGAGGCCTTCTCAAATCATAAAAGTCTCAAATATATCTCTTCTCGAAAAGATTTGAATATGCGTCAAAGAAGATGGATGGAATTCCTTGAAGACCATGCTTTTTCTATTGCTTACCATCCAGGTAAAGCAAAAGCTGTGGCTGATGCTTTGATCTGAAAGGGCTATGCCATGTCAGTGAGCTTGATGATCAGTGAGTGGAAGTTGGTTGACGACTTTATCTCTTGGAATCCTTTCAAGAGAGGAGACGATATTATCTTATCTAGCATCCAGATAGATTCTGAGATAATATAAAAAGTATTGAGGGCTCAGAAAGAAGATTTAGAATTTTATGTTTTAGCTGAGAAGAGTCAAGGAGAAAGTTTAGAATTCTTCATTGCTCCAAATGGTGGTATTAGATTCATAAATCGCTTATGGGTTCCTTCGCAGGAAGAGTTGAAGCACGAGATTTTGGATGAAGCTCACCATTCTAAATTCGATGTACAACAGGAAGTACAAAGATGTGCAAGGATCTTTAAGGAAATTTTGGTGGAAAAATATGAAGAAGGAAATCACAAAATTCATTTCTCGTTGTTTAGTATATCAGCAAACTAAGGCTGAGCATCAAAGACCAGATGGACTATTGGAGCAATTGGAGGTTCCTAAATGGAAATGGGAACACATCACCATGTACTTTGTAATGGGTCTTTCAAAGACTGAAGCTACTAATTATGATGCTATTTGCATGATCGTTGATTGATTAATCAAATCTGCTCATTTCTTACCGATGAAGAAGAAGGAATCTGCAGCAAGCTTGGCTAATTTATATATGAATAATATTGTGAAGCTTCATGGTATACCGATCTCAAGATTAATATAATGATCTCAATATTAAAAAAGGTAAAGATTTATATATGAATAATATTGTGTCAAAGCCTCATGAATTTTTTTTCCAAAAAAAGGTGCAACAAAAAAATCTTTACTTTTTTAATGATGTATTCCAAATCCGTTACAGCTTAAGGTAAAATAGAAAGAACTCGAAGCATGAAACCGTGTAAAAATATTTTAAATAAAATAATAAAATATAAGATTGCATAACGCAAACAACGTGAGATTAAAAAAACTGTATTCTGCTATATCTACTCACTCTCTTTCCCAATTTTGATAGTCATTAGTTTAATCTTATTAAATCTGAGAATTATATATGTGCGTAATTGAAGAGTTTTTCATCTAGGTAATTTCTTTTGCGTGTTCCTTGTGCAATCTGCAGTTGGCATGGTGTAAAAGATTTGGAATAGACATCATCACTTCTAAGTAATTATGATTTTGCAAGTATGTTGAGTTATCATTCTCCGGTGTGAGACCAAGTTTTTGTAAAGCTGTCATTATAACCTAAATTTCCAGCAATAATGTGCATGCGAGTTCCGATAAGTCCATTAGAACATACCTAATAACTTTCATTCGAAACTTTGAGATCAATTTTTGTATGCATATGCCATTAATAATGTATTAATTCGGACATTGAGTCACCTAACTGTAATTTCAACAAAAAATATAGACTCAATAATCGTAGGTTAAATTTGAAATATATAAACATGAACGAAATAAACAAACTACTACTTATGTATGAGGTCATTATTTAACCAAAAGACAACTCTTAATAGTTGGGATTTGGATCTTGGGATAGGATGTATTATTTCTTGTGCAGGGTATTAAAATATATTTTTTGTTTAGATGATAATTGATTTCCGTCACTCTAGAAAACTATCCATATTGATTAAGGTGTGTACATTTATTTATGTCACATACGGTTGTTAATTATACTCCACAATGGATTTTATTAGCTGTCGAGTGTTATTTTTATTTTATCTTGTCAAAATACTTTGTTTGTATCTCCTTGTTAAAATTCTAGGTAATCAGGTGCTAATTTGATATTCCAGTTATAATGTCTATCTACATATTGGTTGTTAAATGTTACAGAGATAGATACACCTTTATCTTTTCTATATAGGTTAATTTGTACTTTCATGTTCAAATATTTTATTGAAAATTAAGTACTGATTTTGACATCATCATTGTACATGGAGTAGACATTGTTCATTGTTACTCCATAGGAGATTTTAACCTCCGGGTGCCGGGCGGACGGTTAATTCCGCCAAATGACCGTTGCAGATAAGTAATTCTACACTACTTTCAATCAAAATTGTCTACACCGGTTGACTCAGTACCGATGCCCATTGCATTGGGGTTTAGATAAGAGACCTCGTATTGAACTATTTTATTATTGAGATTTTTACCCGACAGACCCTATAATCTTTGCCAATTACCTCCACAACCTTTGAAATAATCTAATTCTTCCCTTGACCCCATAAACTTACTAACTCTTACCCTACAGACCATGTGGTTAACCTCCGTTCATTTGCACGTTAGATATAATCCGATTCTGTTAAAACGAGATGTAAATTGACCTCTTTGTTTCATAAATTTACAAAAATGACATGTCATCCAACCACACCCCATCTCTCCATCATCTCACCGCCGCCTCCCCCTCCCCTTGCTCCCGCTCACCTCCATGTCCCTGTCACACCCTGCCCTCCTCGCCCACATGTACACCAGCACGCACATCAGCAACACCAGCAAAACAAGAAGACCCAATGCGAAAGATCTCGAAAACAAGTCTGCCCACGTCGCTTTTCTTCACGAAGAGGTCGAACGGGATGACCATCGCGATGGTGAAGACGCCGAAGAAGCGGTTCTCTTCCTCGTGGTCCTCCTCCCTCTAGGGGACCTCACAGAGGAAGAGCATGACGGTGCAGCAGACCACGAGCGGGATGAGGGCGAGCACGAGGAGGGAGGACGGGTTGCTGGTGAAGAGCGTCGTGCAGATGTCGGTGAAGATGGCAGCGTTGAGCCCCACGTAGCCCTTGAGGATCCCCGAGACGGACCCATGGTTGAGGCGGAAGTTGGGATCAACAAAACAGAGCACTTCTCCACTTCCACCACACTCCACTCCTGTCCCTATCCACTGCTCTGAGATCAACAAACCACGATCGTTCACATAGAAATCTCGGGTTTCGTACATAAATTTTTGCTGGTAGCTATGAGACACCGAAAAGTTTCGATCTTGGATCGAAGCATGGCAGAAGGTGGCGACGGAGGTGACAGCCGGAAGATGACGTTGAGGTCTGCAATGCCCGGAACCTCATGTCGAAGGACGGGTAGGGCACGACGAGCGCGTAGTAATGGTGGATTTCGACAGGCAGCGGCAGAGAACCAAGACGAGACTCGGTGATCTTAACCCCCAGTGGGACGACAAGCTCAAGTTCCTCGTGCATGATCCGACTGCCATGGCGTCGGATGCCGTGGAGGTCACTGTATACAACAATAATAAGGGCGACAAGCAAGAAATATTCCTCAGCAAGGTCCGGATCTCCGAAGGTAGCTTCTTCGAGGCCGGCACAGAGACCCTCGTATACTACCCGCATCTTCTCCCATGTCAAGGGCGAGATCGGCGTCAAGGTATGGTTCTCAGACGAAAACCCACCTCTCGAGAAGAAGACCCCCCAACCCATGGCAGACGAGAAAAGGAGACGACTCAAGGCACCGATAAGCCGAAGCCTTGCAAAGAATCCAAGGAGGAGGAGAAGCCGGAGGAGAAAGCTCCAGAAGATGACGAGTCATTGGGCGTCGTAGCCGAGGAGGCCTTTGAGGGAGCCGATGAGGAAGATGAGAGCAAGAAATCCAATCGTTAGATTTCATGTGGTTTGATTAACTCGATTTTAACCCACACGAGTTAGTCTAAGATGTGTCAATTTAACGGCAAAGTTCGTAAGGTAACACAGAGCAAGTTTACAGGGTCAAGGGAGGAATTAGATTGTTTCAAAGATCGTGGAGGTAATTGGCAAAGATTATAGGTCTGCCGAGTAAAAATCCCTTTATTATTAAAAATTTTGATTTATGGAACGAGGTTACTTCTATCTAAGCTCGGGCTGTTGGGTGTTGGTAGGTGGTAATGATTTTTCCTATACATATTGATATTCATAGATATTGGTTAATGATCTCAAAATATGTTATAGTTCAAGGAAAAAAATATTGTATTGTTATTTTTATCTCTTGACAATATGTACAATTGAAAATTCTTGATATAGTTCATTGTTTTTATTGACATATATTCCTTATTGTATGGAATTATCATCGTATTAGTTTTTTTATATTTGAGGTGTATGGATAATTATGACATGTTTTATTTTTTTTGATGGTACATATTTAATCAAATTTGTTTGACTAATATTGAATTACAACCTTGCAGCGTAGCAGAAAGCAAGGTGTCGGTCGTCAGCTGGATTGACGAGTCATTATTTTTTTCTAGCCTCTTAAGTTGTTGTACGGATAAACTTATTTAATTTTATTACTTATTTCAAACTTGATGAGTCTTTTATTTATTGGTTAATTTTCCTTTCTTCTTCCATTATTGTATGGCACCCTGAGGTTTATGGTTAATGGATCATTGATTTTTTTGTCTCGCTCCTGTACTCAAAAAAATCTATTATTGTGGGATGCTTCCACAGTGTTTCCCATGTTTCGAGGTCTGCGACGTGACAACAACAGGGCTAACATGGTTTATATCGTCCTTATCATTTCGACAACCATATCTTGAATTAAGTGAAGTTGGTTATGAGCAGTTACAGCTGGCTCAAGGGTGACAAATATGTCGGATGTGACAAAGTGATTATTCTCTTACATGCCATGTTTTGATCGTATAAATAAACACAACTCGTTATAGCTTAGTCACACTAAGAAGACGAACTCTTATGGATCATTGTGTATGTGTGGTTGCTTATATCCTTGTTTGTCGACATTATAACAATCATGAATATTGGTTAGTTGTTATGTTTATCGATGCCCCTAATTATAGTATGAATTTTCGCACAAGGTAATTCTTCAATACCTTATCATCAAAAAGAAATAAAAAACGTTTCTTCGAGCCTTGTAAAAATAAGGTCATGACTAGTTGATCTTCGATGTCGACCTTAGTTCGAGAATATCTTTGAACTCATTGACCAGTTTAGTAAACCGAAGTAAATGAATACATTTTCTCGCATTTCTATGAACTAAATTATTCGAAGTTTTCTTGGTAAAATGTATTCAGAAAAAAAAACTAAAAACATGAATTTAAAGCATTCAAATTCTTATATATTCCGAATCAACACGTGAAATCGAGTTCTCGACAGTAAAGAACACACGAGATTCAACTGGAAATTGCTATTTCAGCAGAAAATTTAATCAGGCAGTAGCTTCTGAATCATTTAAACTGTGGAGATTATGTACAGAAAGATAATGATCTGAACTGGAAGATTCGACAGTCATAAGAACTTGTCTTCCAGATTATAATCTCAGGCGAGTACGATGGAAGAGGAGCAAATGTAACATCAGTTCATGATCTGAGTTCCAAAAAAATCGCGCGAAATCACAAAGATACTCTGCAGTCTTAGCGATCTTCCATACAGATTTTACATGATCTTGAAGTGTATAGATCCTATCTTTTTGCAGAAATCCACGAGAATCGACACCTGCAAGGCTGAAGATCGGAGGGCCAAACTTCTGAGGTGCTTGTGAATATATTTTGCTTCCCAAAATCCGTTCTTTCTGGTTTTTATGATACGAAAACGAGCATTTCTTGGTCCTCAGCGTGTCTAATATACGCGTAGTTACTCGATCGAAGACCGTGCAATCGTTCCCCATCCTCAAGCCAGATGAATTGGCAAGGAGAGGAAAATTGGTCAGGATTTTTTTCGAAGAAAATCTCGTTGTCATGAACGTGTTCAAATCGCGTAAACCAACTGGTTGTTCTTCGGATTCCCAGTCCTTCCTGAAGCATGGAGAGCGGATTCGCGCGCGGAAGTTGGCCCAAGTTTAAGGAGAGGGAGCAAATGAAGGTAATGAACTCAAGATATGAATCTGATTATGGATTGCTTTCTGCTGAATTCAAATTATATAAAAAAAGGAGAATGAGAGAGCGGAAATCAAGGAGCTGAGGAAGAGCATGACATTCAAAGCTGCTGCACCATTGCCGAGATTCTACAAGGGATCTGCTCCACCAAAACTTGGAATTTAAAATGGTAATGTTATGTGAAATTTTCAAGAAATTGGAGCAGTAAAAAAAATACTCAGATGTTGCAGTAGAGAGAATTTATTTATTTATTTTCCTGTAATTATTCGCCTGTCTACTTAAATGGTCGGGTGGTTGTGCAGCGAGCGAGTTCATTATTCAAAGAAATAATTCACTGAAAGACTGCAGAAATAGTTTTGAAAATGAGAAAAATGTGGAGTATTAGTACGAGTTTAGTAAAAACCTTTTGATGTATTTATGATAAATTTTTTACCCTACGAGATTATACAATTACTGCCTTTCCTTTATACAGGGGCACGAGTGATATAACAAAAAAAGGTAGGAGATAACTGTAATTGCATAATCTCAGAGGGGCACAAGTGTAAATACCCAATATTTTAAGTTATATTTGGCTGTTTTGGTTTGATGATGATATTTGGATTAACCTTCTTAAGCTCATGTCAGTTAAACCTTCAGATATATGCCTTGATGTTCATATATCCTATAGCAGATTTCGACTATCTGACCGGTGTCCCCGAAGCTCGGTCAGCGTTCGTCCAAAGGCGATGTTCGGTGCACGGAACGGAGTCGTTCTCGCCATGAGCAGTGCTTGTGACCTCGCGCAACTGTTGGAAGTGTTGTTCATCAGGTTTAAGACCTGTGTTTAATAAAAATTTCGTTGTTAGGTTAATGATCACAAATAAACTTGTGCAATTGGTAGCTATGATTTTGATGGATGTAAGCTAATGAGTATCATGATATTAAATTTAATACATGAAATACTATCCACTTTATATCATGTGGCTGTATCTTTATGTATACGTAAGATCTTCGGCTCTTGTCATGATCTTTGTAAGTCAAAACCGCGAGGTAATGATCAGGCAACTCGAATGGGGAAAATATAACAAAACTTCAATCAACAAAAACGTACATGTTACAAAGAAACTGTTGGGAGACGGGCAACAAGCTGCGCCGTCAATCCCTTTTGGATGACAAATTCAATTCTTCGGAACACAACATCCTTAGACCTGGGAACCATAACATTACTATGCAAAATTTTCTGGACCCTCTTAAGGAGCTCTACAGCTTCAGACGCCAAGAACCCAAAGGTATCAAACCCGAAAGGGATGAAGATATGTTGATTGTCAATACAAGCCTTCTAATGTTTAACAACTTTGGCTGAGACAGCTTTCTGTGCAGCGTATCCCGCAGTAAAATCACTTTTTATCAGACCAACTAATGGAGACACTCCAGTTAGATCAACACATGCATGTTTTCCTCCAACCCAACTAAAAATTAAAACATCCGTTGGTCTGAGTGTGGATCTCCCCTCATGTGGATCAGACAAAAAATTCACAGGTGCTTCTTTCTTTGACGCAACCCCAGCCTTCTTGAGAACGTCATAGTCACGAGTGCCGATGGTAGATCTATACTGCATTTGAATGATTTTTTGAAAATGCATTATATACATACACCTCAATTTAAAAAAAAAAAGCATAGAAAGATAGAGACTAGCTTGCCTTTCTCTTGGTTGCTCTCAATAAATGGAAGGTAAATTTACGCTTCTACTTCTAAAAAAATCGTCATAAAACAATGTTACGTTGTAACTAAACAATCGTATTTATACATATTCATTATTGTATAACTAGAAATAAGGATTAGTTTTTCTAAACATTCTAGCCTATGAGCAGGACCGGTCCACCATCGTACGGATAGAGATATCGCTTCGATACTATTATAGCTGTATATTTATTTTCAACTATATGTAACATAATTTTATGCTTTTTTACAATATTTGGTATAATTATTATGATATAAGCTTATTTTTTATATTTATAACATTCATAATTTATCTAATACATATACATTTATGCTAATTTATAGAAAAAATTAATATTAAATGCATACATTTCATATACAAATCACATATGTATCTATTTTTAAAGATATAGTAACATGTTTTTCATATCCATCAATATTCATATCCATATTTGTATTTTAAAATGAGTGAAGACACCTTATCCAATTCTACCCCACAGGTAACCATTTACGAGCTCCACATGCTATGGATCAAATGGTATTGAATACCCAATCTACACTACATTGGGTCCGTTTAGTTACTGAATTGAGGTATCCTCTTGTGAATAGTAGTTGTTTGGAGAGTTGGAATGATAATTATGATATGATACGACATTTGATTATGTGTTATACTAACTTTTTAATGATTATAATTATATTAACTTTTTTTTAATGATTATAATATTTTTTATGTTAATAATTATAAGTTCAATATAAGTAAAACTCAAGAAGGCAAGGTTGGAGTTAGAGGTATGCAAGTACCTCGGTGTATCATGACAACCAAAGAGATCCTTTGTTTAGGATTTCGGTCACTGGTTCAACATCGATTCCGTTGATCCAACCATTGATCTCAAAATCGATACCCAGCTAGATTTGATTATTTCTTTGAAAATTGAAATCAGTGGAGGAATTGACTATTCTGCCCCGAGTTCAGTGTCTAAAGAGTGGCAATAATGCAATAATATTTGGCAGCCCATTTTCTCCAGCTGTGGTTTAGCTGTTGCACATTAAAAGGAAAGGGACCATCCTATTTATATACCTCTATTTTATTGTCCTTCTTTCCCTCCTCTTACTCTTTTATTGTCCTTTTTTCCATCCCATTGGACGGCAGACAATGCTGTGGATCTGAGTTGTTTGTAATTTGTATGCATTATATGCACACACCACCAAAATTACCTCCTCATCTTAAATAAAACAGTCAATTAAATAAAAGTCTCTGAACTTTAACCTCTACATACCTGAACTTTAACTTTTACATAATTTTATTGAAAAAAGGAAAAAACCGTTTTTTCAGTCTCTAAAAACCAACAGAAAAAATAAAAGATAAGCCCCACTTATCTCTTATTGTGTCCCCCTGTCCAAACTACCACACACATTCCCTTCCAATTCTAAATCTTTATATGAAGCATCCCCTGTATTTGGTAAGATGCCTTTCCAGTGGGGATTTGATCCCTAGCTTGAAAAGTGGGACTTCTTGTCACATGATTCACCACATGATATGATGCATAGAGAAATCTAGGTTTACAGTTGGCAGCCACATATTAATTGGGACAGCTTGTGATTTTCTGTCCATGCAACTTGGGCACAAATAAATAATTCAAATATCATTACAAAAAATCCAGTACATCCCAAATGGGAGTTCAACAAAGCACAGCACTGGATCCTTGACATAGATATAGATTGTGAGTACTAACATATGGAAATACTGGCCCAGATCCTTAGATAGTAAAGAATCTAAAGATATCCTGCATGACAACAAATATTTATTCGCATCTCAATTTATATTCCCACCTTAAACACATCCAAACTGCAGATCCAATACATTTGCAAAGGCTCATATAATATTATTTATTTACTGAACAACAAGTATTTGCCATTTTCCCCAATCTACCTTGTTTCCCTTTGAGGGGATGACTAGAGGCATATATCATCAGCATCATCATACGATCAAACAACATTACTACTGTTTTAGCCGTCTTCAGGTAAAAAATAAGGTCGAAAATTTTGAAATATTGACACAAAAGAACAAATAGTGGAACAAAAAAAGGAAAAAGAAGTCCAACTAGACTTTGCCCCCATTCTTTCCTGATGCAATCCACTATCAAGATGAGTATCATTGAACAGCGTGTTTCCTGCAGCAAACAAAAGGACAGTAATGTAAGATCAAGGAAGTCTTACAACTTCATATATTCCAAGAAAGATTTTGATGTGTAATCAAAGGCTTGGTTTCATGAATGAAAGCGGGTGACTACTAACTTAGGGTCATAATTATTCATGAGATTTGAACCCTAATCTTTTGGTATACCCACTACTCAACCACGACAACAGTAGGCCTGATCTCAAGCTCAAATTTTAATCCTTATCGACCCATGTAAGTAGGTCGAACGATACTATCACACTGGTCTCTACCACAAAAACGTGTATATAATATAATAACATAATATAATACCATAGATGAAAATTTTACTCACATTTGCAAGACAAGAAAAAGCAAGGGACAATGAATCATAAATTAGACATTAACAATTATTTACCTCAGCATCTCTTGTGATTCATCCAAGTGGGGGAGGGTGTGGTTGAGCTCATGTGTTTATTTACTGGCAGGTGGTGAAGCGAGACCTCTGACCGAATACCCCCATCACCCCACAAGCCACCTCCATCAACTTCCCTGCGAAGTCAAACACAAGTATACATATAATTTCTATATCCCATCATGGCATCATCTCAAGCACGCTAAATCACACCAACTCAAGTTAATAAACAGTGGAGGAGGCAGACAGGATGTCAATGCAGGCACCCCAACTTTGTATTGTAATGACGCCAAGTTGCCAACCACTAACAGCCACCACCGACAACTGATGGTGATTAATATATATGGACAGACTCATACCAAATACCCGTTTGATTAAAGTTTAAGCAATAAAACACGGTGCAGTTGATAGAGACGTATTAACAGAAAACATCGCCACCGAAACTTAGATACTAGTTTATATGTAGATAGTTACCGATGGAGATTTACAAAAGAGAGAAAATGGATGGTTTCAAAGCTCTCGACTTCAAATACAATGGTCTATATATTAATTATAGGCCATATACAAATATGTCAAAATTTTAAAAGTGCCAGGAAATATTAATGCCAACAACTAGTGGGAGTACCACGTACAACAGCTAATATGGAATAATAAATCAAACACCACACACGGAAAGGATCGAAATATTTTTTTTATCTAATGATAAAGTCACACCAGCTCACCTATTTCTTCATCATAATGAAGAACAAATCCCACAGAAACAAAACGATGAACGGAAAGAAATAATATATGAAATCAATAACCCATCAGACAAGAACGTTTTACCAAAACGAATAAAAGAAACGTTAAACAAAATTCTAAGACGCAAGAAAAGGCCAAGAAGTCTAAACCAGCAAATAATTTGGCGAAAATGACAAATAAACAACTACATTTTACCAAGAAAACACCAAAATCCCATTTTTTTCAATAATGAATACTAAAACCCTTAAAAACCTCAATCAAAATTAATATTCAAAATCATGCCAATAGGTAAATATAGAACAGTTAACACTTGCAATTACTTGCCATTTTCTCATTTAGTAATAAAAACAACGCAGTTCATGCTATCTTCTCAATAGCAGAAACAACTGACCTCTTCTTGGCTGGGCGATGGTCGGTGGCAGTGATGTCCTATTTGGCTTCACCGCAACCTTCTTCAATGATGTGGATGGTACATCCTCGGGTGGAAACAGCACACTGTCGATCCCCTGAACAGATATCCTCCCATCTGTGTAGATATCGGGATCAAAGAGATATGCCGACCCCTCCCCTTGCCCGAACTTGACAGACCCATCAGCCTCCCTCGCCACCACCTTGTATGGCAGCCGCAGAGTGTCGTATCTGACTTTTCCAAACCTCCTCACGGCATTGTACATGCTCTCCTCAGTCTGGTACTCAGCTATCAGGTGGTAGTATATGATCTGTTCCGGCGCACCGGGCTCGCTGAGCTGGTCAGCTGTGAGCTTCGACATGGCCTCATCGTTGGGTGCAAGGACTGTCAGCACATACCCCTCCGATACAAGTTTACCTGAATAAATTTAAAAATGTTTATCAGTTTTCATGGAAAGATGAAAATTTCATTAAATCAAATTCCAGAGAACCAAAACTAGTAGAGAAAGTACAACTCTTGGATCTTTAACATATTAACTTCATTCCAAGATCACTAATATTAACATTGCTCTAAGCTTTGCCGCCTCCAGATCCAAACGTGGCAAATTCTCAGGAATCAATTTAATCAAAAACCACACCAACCTCCCAAAACTATACCATGACGCAAAAAGATCGCTTCTTTCCACGATCCACAACTAGAATTCCCCACAAAACCACAAAAATCCAATCAAGAACCCAAATCCCCTCCGAAAACCAATCACCAATATCTCAAATTACACTATCCGACCCAAAAATATCCTCACTTCCAAAGATCTACAACAAGACTTCCCCCAAGACTTCACAACACCCAATCAAAAACCCAAATTCCCAACAAAAGTCAACCAAATATCCCCAATTACACATCGATGCCCCTTTTCCTAAGATTTTCACACAAAAATTCCAGCAAAAGAGCAAGTAATCTCATCTCACCCATTTCGACCGCAATAGTCGTCAAATTCACAAGGATATCAGCAAGCTCGTTGTACCCGCCGTAATGCAGCAGCGTGTGAATAAAATCCTTCACCTGCCCCATCCCATTGAAGTGCCCATGAGGCCCGTCAGGTCCTGGCGCAGGCGCCGGGGCAATATCCGGACCAGGTGCCAGCGCATCGTATATCGACAGCACGGGAGGCGCACCCGCCGGCACGGGCGGCGCAGGCTTCTTCAACCTGTGCGTCCTGGGATCCACCTCGGGCGCGCCCATGGGCAACACGGCGGCGATCGCCGCCAAATTACGCCTCCTGTTGAAGTCCTCCTGCACCGAGCGCGGCACGAGCAGCCTCTCGATGCCGTGGATCACACCATCAGGCCGCACGATCGCGTCTTTATGCACCACCGCCGCGGCACCGGCCTGCATTGCCTCGCTGCCGCCGCCAGAGAGGTGGATCCGGTCCTCCACTTCCACAGCCAAGGTTTTGTGGGGCGTGGACGCCGAAGGCCAGTCCAAGGCGGCAACTTTCGTGGGGAGCACGTGGAAGAGGATTAGAGTTTGGAGGGACTTGAGATTGCGAGGCTCGAGGAGAAACCTCTTGAAGTCGGGGTCCAGGTCGCGCTCGAGGGCGTCGTTGCGGGGGGCAAGGACGGTGATGTTATGGGAGCCAACGAAGGCCTCAAGGTCGCCGAGGAGAAGGGCCTTCTCGAGGAGCTCGGCGAGCTCGGTGTAGTGGGAGTCGAGGAGGGCTACCAGGATGGAGTTGGAGTTGATCTGGCCGGTTGCCGCGGGCGGAGACGGTGGTGCTGCAGAGGAGAGGGGGGAGAGCATGGCGAGGAGGAGGAGGAGCGCGGCGGAGACGGCGGAGGGGGACGTCTCCATGGCCGTAAAATCTAGCGTTAGGGTTTGGGGATTACGGGGGGAACTGAGAAGAAGGTGGTGGAGGGAGGGGGGAGAAGTAGAGGGAAGAGGTGGGGTGCTGGAGGGGGAAGATGGACGGTTGAGATTGGAAAAGTGGGGAGATGGACGGTAGAGATGGGGTGTGGGCGTCGGTGGGCGGGGATGAAATGACGAGAATGGGGTTGTGGTGGGTGAGGGCTGGCAGGGGAGCGAGGGGGAGGGAGGAGGGGTAGGAGGGTAATTTGCTTGTGAGAGGGTGAGGTGTGGACGACGGGTGGGGGGTGAGTGTCAGAGGTGGAAGGAGACGCGGAATGGAGGGGTTTTTTGCAAAGAGGGGTTTCGATTTTTTCTTAAAGGGGTTTTGGATTTTTTTTTTCATTTGGGGTTGGAAATATTAACAACGTATCAGCATTTTTTACTTCTGTTTGTATTCGAGTTCGCCAATTTTTCATGGGTCTTGGGTCGGGTTGATTTTCGGTTTTTTTAGCAAACCGAGGATCTGGGCTCGACCCAAGGTTCACGGGATCAAGCTCAGATTCAGGTCGGACTCAGCCCACACCCATTTTGATTTTATAAAGTTGCACTTTGATTCCAATTTATTGTCATGATACAATTCATCCATAATACATGAATATCGATGTGTTGTTATGATATATAGTATTACTATTCATGGATGAAGGAAATATCCGATGTATTGTGATTATAAATCAATGTCCCCTGATTTAGTTCTAATATGATATTTTGAAATATGAGGCCTTGGGCCCGACCCATTTGTACATCGGGTTTGGGTCGAACTCGAACTTTCACGTGTCGAGTCAGGATCAGGCTCAGGCCATCCCGACCCAATGATCCACCCTAGCAATGTATCCGCAATTTTTAGAGTCAGGTTAGTTTATGTGAGCAATTAGATTTTGATTAGACGAACTAAGGCGCAACATACACGCGTGCACACGAACATACACATATGTCTATATATATACTTCGAGTCAGGTTCAAGTACTTACAAGGAAATTTCAAACCTAAACACATACTATCATTTGTAGTAAGATTTGGTTCAATAGTATTTCATTCAAGATTTGAGTTAAGACAAACTTGTTAAAACAAACAAGCTCTTAATTAATTCGAAACAAGAGTAGGATAAATTGATAAGCATTTAAAGAAATGATTCAGCTTGAAAAGAAAGTTTGTTTCATTTGTGTATTTTATCTCACAAATATATAACTATAGCTCTAACATTAGCCACAAACTTCTTACATGTGTGCAAATATACAATAATATATGCGTGTATTATCAAATTCTGACATTTTTCGAACGAGCATAAACGTTCATGTTTGGTTCGTTAAACTAGCAAACTGAATTGGAAGTTCATCTATAATTTATCTTTAAAAAATGAATATTCTTCTAATTATTATCAATAAAACCTAATCGAATATGAATATAAGTTCAGTTTTTATTTTTTTTCTTGTTAAAATTGGAAGTCGAGTCTTTCTATTTTGGTTTCATGTCTATGCTATTTATGGTTTAGTATAGATTTCAAACTCTATGAGAAAGCAAGTGCTCGAGAGAAAGTTTTCTATAATATATTGCTTTTTTTAAATATTTATTGGCGATCGATCACAAAAATCTTGATCTTTCTTATTCAACTCACGCGGGTTAAGAAATTGCATTAATAGGATATTGACATATTAACTCACATATTAAAATATATGCTTAAAGCACATCTTCCTCCCAACAGGGTTTGCCATTATATATATAATGCAATTTATAATGAAAAAATTATAATAATTAGTTCAAAATATAATGCGAAATGGTTGGTCTCGAAAAATAAAAAAATCTAATTAGGCAAAATATTTACTAAAATAAAATCCTTCCTCTTAAATATTATATGTTACAAAATCAATAATATATTTTGAAATTAACAACAAATAGCTCATCGATTGCCCTATCGTTACCGATCAATGATCTAGCGACGATTATCTGTGATATTTTTTCAATAAATTCTTTTAATTGTTATTGAAATTAACAATGTTTAATAATGTTGGTCGTGATGTGATCATAATCTTAACTACCCCTGAAAAATCTACATGACCACAATGAGATGCACAACATGAAATCAGAACCCTCTATGCAGTGTTTAGTAGCTCACGATGAGACGATCGGGGCACAAATAGAGCTTTTATTTCTTCAGATTCACTCTCTTCTCTGATAATTACGAGAGATGATCGACCAACATCAAATTATTTGACTTGTTCTTACACATGCTTCCATAGTAGTTGGTCTTATGTACGATTTTGTGGGCTTAAGTGGTTGTGTGTTTAAGTTTTAGGGAATGTATGGATGCTCGCTAAGCTCTCTCTGTGCATCAGTAAGGACACATATAATGATTACATCATCTATTATGTTTCTTTCTACTCTTTTTATTCCTTCTTTATCCATCAAATCAATCGAACAAAATAAAGCATAAATCTCGCATATCCTTTAATTTTATTTATTCCTTATCCTTCATAGAGAATGATCAAATATATTATTTTAATCCTAATTTAGTAAATTATTTCTTACAAACTATATAAACTTAAGTGGATCATTTCTTAAAAAAAGAATAGATGTATATACATAGTTAAATACTATGGCATGCATATGCCATAGTTAAAATATGATATCATGAATTTCATCATTGGTAAATTATATTCCTAGAAAGAAATGTATCATTTGTTGTTAATTAATTTTTGTCACTTAAACTAGTCATATAACATCAAATAATTTTTACAACATCTTTAATTTCAGAAATATGCAGTACAAAGTTATACTGCAACAAAAAAATAATATTCA
The DNA here is from genome assembly GCA_037367405.1 of Ottelia alismoides. Classification (NCBI taxonomy): domain Eukaryota; kingdom Viridiplantae; phylum Streptophyta; class Magnoliopsida; order Alismatales; family Hydrocharitaceae; genus Ottelia; species Ottelia alismoides. The sequence goes on from JAZKJV010000384.1 coordinate 93,752, forward strand.
TTGGCATATCTTCCATGGTTAAATATATATCATCACAGATACTTTTTGTTGTTTGATTTTTTTGAATTTACAATGAATATCATATTCATACTTGTATTACTAGCAAAAAAAATCATATATAACAATTATATTTCTTTTAATCATGCTAAATGAGCAATAATTAATACATTATTTAACAAAAACGTCAATGGATGATATTCGTTATACGGAACTTTAGCAACAAATATGACAATGGGACTCACAATAATCGAAAACAATTTTGCAATGATAAAAATTTCTTGATATATTTCTAATATCAGAAGATATGGCAGGGAACATGCAAATTATTTGTTACCATATGCTACGTAGAAAATTAGAGATTGTTTAACCCATAAAAGAGAAAATACGACATGAATATGAAAAAAATGTATACAATAAAAGTAAATAGTCAAAAATATTTACAATAAAAGTAAATAGACATATTTGCATCTTGACTCCTGACTTTCGTAGGACTCGTCGTATTTACTAAGGTTTTTTATTATAAGGAAATTTGTACATATAAAACAACACTAGATATAAAATTTGCTTGAGTTTTATACCAATGTGTAAGAGATACAGAGAAACTATAACAAATTACTCTACCGGCAATTCGATTGTGAGGAGAAGAAATTTTACTTTCTATTTTTTTAATTAGCTATAGATTTGTGCAGTATGATATAAAACAAAGTTTTTGTTGTAAAGAAATAACAATAGACACATTGTTGTCACAATTCTTTGACTACTTTACTTTCATCAACTTCTTGTGTGTCTCTTAAGTTTAAAAAATACTTGAAATATGACGACATAAATTCCATTTCTAGAGTTGGTATCGTTATCACAAGTGATTTTTCTTGCATGATCCTTCTTCGCTCCGTGTTTTATTATTGAGTAGAGAAGGAGATTAGGAAAAAAAGGAATTATCTACAAATATCAAAATATTCCATCAACGAGTAGAAGAATCAAATTTTGGGTGCAAACAATAGAAAGAAAGATTAGGTTAGATCATGTCCTATACGAACATATAAGGATAGATACTAAGAGTTTCCATGTATGCATATGAATGTATAAATATAAACAAATGAACACTTGTGTGTGAAGGAAAATTATTTTAGAATGTCAAGAAATTTTATAAATATATGAAAAAAGGAGTTCTTAAAATATATGAATAACCATTGTACAGCGAGAGACAAAAGATGATATCTGACAGTTAGGTATGAAATCGATCGAATATGGAAATGAATATATGTATAATCATTTGATGAGAACACGAATATAAACAGATACGAAAAATGTGTTATCATATCCCTAAAAGCAAATACAAATACAAAACGAATACAAATAATAACGTAAATACCTTATAGATTAACCGAAATATACATATTTATGATGTTTGAAACTTTTGGTACCGATTATAACAACAATTTTCGATGAAATTGTATCTTATTACATATGTTTATGAATAAAACTACAACTATATTTATATATTAAAATATATGTACAAATTCAAATATGAATATTCATGAAATGTCAAAGTGATATCCATATCCCTATCAAATTTAAATAGCATACGCATATGCATGTTAAAATCTTTTTTAAAAGGAATAAACGAGTGGATTTAATATGAATATATTCATATTCGTTTTCATCCTTAGTAACAATGAATTGAGTCATTTGATCATGTTATTCCTAAAATACTTGTTTTGAAAGAAAAGGTCAGATTTTTCCAAGGTAAAAACACATTCACTCTCTTCCAAAATGAGTCCTTACTATATAAGATGTCAAAAGAGAGTTGGTGGGAGTTGCATTATTGTTCTTTAATACCATGATGGCGTCAACACTATATAATATATGTAGGAGCAATAAATGATAAATCAATAGATCTAAGATCCGTTTTCTTACATACGTTTTAATGGGGTCAAGTCATAGTAAAAAACTTGCAAGGAAAAGAATTACTTTAGTATTGATGACCAAATCAAGAGCATATCACATGAGAATAGTTTCATTTCATCTTCTATAGTTACAAGGGAATAATCTATACTTATATACTAGCATACTAAGGTTTCGAAACATTTCTCCATTTTGATGAGTGATAAGCTTAGTAACACAACTTTATCCTTGAATAAGCAAATATCAAAGTAAGATAGGGAGTCCTATTTAGTTCAAGTCAGTCCCTATATCTCAATCTACATATACATATATGAATATAGATGTCATCTATCCTTAGACATTTTAAAACTCATATAAGAATACGAATACAAGTACCACTAAATGTATAAAATAGATAATCGTAACCTTGAAAGACAAATATGAATGCAAAATGGGTATCGACAACTCCAAATTTACTTGAAGCTATAAGCATTTTAGGTTCATAACAATATCCAATGTATACAAAGTAGGTTAAATGTCTAATAATGAATATATATACATGAAAATTTTAAATAATTAAAGAAAGCTTGAAAAATAATTAATAATAAATCTTAAAAATAACTATATAATAAAAGAAAGCTTAACATATTTATTAAATGAGTACTATTTTAATATTGGTATTCTTCTTAAACATTCTATTCATATTTGTATATGTGTACATGTTCATACCTTTAAAAAATGATTATTCGTATTCGTATCATCTAAAATTTGAACAGTCATGTACATATTTGTATTTGTCAAAATTAAGTATATCATATCCATACTCATATTCACCGAATTTTAAGTTTTTGTATTCGTATTTGCCAGATATAAAAAATGGCATTCATATCCACTCACCGACGAATGCGGATATGAACAGATACATATATATTTGTATATGTTTTCATCTCTGTTCCTTATCCGTCAATATATGTTTTCATCTCTATTCATTATCCATCAAGTCAAACCGAAACTTACCCTTCACATGAACAACATCTATTCTAATTTACGAGTATAAATCATTTTAAGATGGTATGCTTGATTATAAAGACAAGACCCACTCGCGAAGAATCTTCAATTGTAACCTTGTTGATTCATGTGGGTTCTCAATTTTACTTGGATTTTTTCCACTTGTGCTCCTCCGAGATTCTGTAATTACATGATACCTTAGTTTTGCAGTAACATGCATGCCCTTGTATTTTATAAAACTGACAGTACATCCCTTACGTTAAGGTAAAATAGGGCATGCTTGTAATAATAGAAGTGTGATACTGTGAATTTTGCGAGAATACAAGGATACAAGTACAAGTGTTACTGCAGAGAAGGTAAGGGCATGACCATAATTGCATAATCTTGAAGGAGCACAAGTGTCAAAACCTTTTTTTTTACTTTATATCCATAATAAAAAGACACTCTCACATCAAACAATATAGGTGAGGGAGATGGTAAATCAATTGCCAAGGATGGAAGCAAGAGAGGTTGCTCGGCATTTATTTATATACCTAACCTACCTATATATTCTTTTTATCATAATCACCATGATATGTATATTTTTTATAGAGGGAAAGAATCCACATACTAATTTGGAGAAAGAACAATAATTCAAATAGAAAAATGCACAAAAACATGAAGCATAGTGAGAACAAACCCTACAAGAAACTCATGTGAGACAGAAATCAAATGGTTGTTCTTTTGTCTACATCTTCTATTGCTTTCTTCCCTTTCCCAAACACCACAATGTGTGTAAATGGGAGGTAGGGTTTGGTTGTTGAGTCCACATCTCATTCTCCCTTTCTTGCTTCACCACAAGATCTTCTACATCTCCTCTGTTCCCCTATAAACATTCTAAGTGTCGGGACGAATTCACGACCCTATTTGCAAATACGCCTCTTACCTGCTCAAGTTGTCATTTTTCATCTGCTGGTAGAGGTGCAAACTGGTCGAATTTGAACTGACCCGCCTTATTCGGATTGGGATTGATGAACAACATTTTATGTAAGTTTGTTTTGTTTGTTTTCGAATCAAATCTTAATTTAATTTAAAAATCCCTATACTAGTATTGATATAGTGTGCAAATCATCACTTGAGATAATGCACTCTATCCACAATAATCGTTAACCTTAATGGTGAAATGCCTCGGACTAGATCTGATTCGATGATTGAATTTTGGATATAAAATGAATCTAACATCAACCACCCAAAATGCTTAAGTTGAAATTTATCAAGTAATTGTATGTGTCTCTCATAATTCAAACTCACATTATGCGACTTTTTCCTCATGAGATTGTGCTTGATATGTTACAATCTTTCTCACTTGTGTTCTCAATGTTTCCATTGCAATACATTACATCATTTATTTGCGCAAATTGCCAATAGATGTTCAATGCATTAGTAAATTTTGCATAGGTACAAACAAACCTCATCAAGATTTTTTTCTTGTTCATTTCGCATGACACCTCATCGAGATTTTTCCTCTACCTACGACAATATTAATGGTGGAAACGTCATTACGAGGAACAACAAGTCATGCAAAATCATTGGTATTGATTCTGTGAAAATCAAGATGCATGATGAGATTGTGAGGACTGTTTCAGAAGTTCGTCACGTTCAGGCTGAAGAAGAATCTTTTATCTCTTGGACTCTTGGACCATGAAGGTTATAGTTTCAATGCTGGATGAGGACTATTGCTTGTGGTAGAAGAACGAGTGATCATCATCCAAGGTATAAAGCAGAAGACTACTTTTACGTTTTCGAGGAGCCTGGAGTTCTTGTGAGTAAGTTCAAACATTGTTTGGACTTCTTCAAGTAAATTGCCGGTAGTAGTCCTATGGAGGGGAAGACATCGGTGTAATCTACCAATGGTTATTGTGTTATTTGAGAGTTCCAACACACAGTGGAGTCTACCCGTGGTTATTTTTCTACCCAAGACTTCAACTCATGGTGGAGTTTTGCAATGGTTCTTTTGCTATGCGACAATTCAATGGCATTTCTGTTCGAGAATTCAACCTATGATAGAGTGTAGCAGCTGTTTTTTCTACTATTTGAGAAGCAACCCGTGATGCAGTCTAGTAGTGGTTATTTTTGCTATATGAGAATTCAACCCATGATGGAGTCTAGAAGAGGTTTTTTTTCTACTATATCTGCAAATTCAACCAACAATGGAGTCTAGCAGTGGTTTTTCAGCTGTCTTAAAAATCAAATTGTAGCAAAATCTCGCAATTGGTGTTCTGTTATTTAAGGATTCATATCAAAGTGGAGATTGTTTATATGATGTGAATAATAAATATGGTATCCATCTAAATTCTAACTGATGTGAAGATTCTCCGATTTTCTTATTAGAAAATACGTCTGTACCATTATTGATTGGCGAATCTATTTGGATTATGATTGTTTCCCAACTCATCTGCTCTTCACATTGGGAGAGATTTGGAGATCTTTACTGTTAACGAGATCTAAGAAATCTGCATTTTTAGAGAGATTTGAGAATATGTTCATTTCGATAGATTTGTTTGTATGGTTACTATACAAACCTCCAAAATATAATGCTTTGAATCATCCTCCATACTCCATTTCTTCCACCATATTGAGAGAGATTTACCCTAACCGCTAAGGAGATAGTCCAGTTATATGTACGCCTTGTAAATCATGTTTCATGATTCTTTTCATGTTTGCTTATAGGTGAGTTTGTTTTTGCTTCTGTTGTGTGGAACATAATTAATTTAAATATTTTTTACTGGTATTTACCCTACATGTTACATCCAAAGAAAATGGAAAAAAAAACATGTGATTTGTAACCACCAATTATCAAATTCGATTTGATTAATATGAAAGTTGGTTAAATCGAGCCAAGTCTCCAGCTTTTGAATTCAAATCTTCGACTTACGATCTGATACCATTCAAGAATGTTGTACTGACCACACCCATTATTGATGGAATTTCATTTTTAATTTTTTTTGACACAATAATGCATACCGTAATTATCACATATAGCTCAAGAAATTGATGTAGTCGTAGATTAGAATAAGGAGATCTACAAACAAACAAGGAATCTCATCACTTGTACCCCTCTTAGATGTTGCAATATCAATTATGCTCCTTTTTAAAAAAAATGGTTGTGCTTCGTATTTTTTGTTGTTCTATCGCTTGTGTTCTTCTGTTAGTTTAACGGTCAATGAGTTGAACTTAATCATGGCTTTTTCGAACTATGGTAGTGGCCCGTTATTAGGGGGGTGGGAGAGGGCTGGAGGGAGGAGGGGGCGATGGAGGAGGGGTGAGGGAGGATGAGGGGCAGAGGAGGGGGATAAAAGATACATATGGACCCTAGTGACCTTATCTATTCAATATAGTGACCATTGTGTCCCAATAGAAAACCTTGTTTGGACCTAGATGGACGGTAACTTACTTGAAGTGCACAGGTGATAGAACTACAATAAGTCAGGGGAACAACTGATATTTCAAAAAAGGGAGAGGCGTAATTGATATTGCAACATCTAAGAATGGCACAAGTGATAAATTCCAAAAAAGCAATATTCTTACACAACATACCAAAGAGTTTAAATACGCGCTTCTTAAGCTTAAGCATATAAAGGATGTCTATCTCTGATTCTTTGCATCTCACCCTTGAGAGTAGATCAAGACATCCTATAGTAAATAACCATGAACATGTCGAGAAATTACACGAAAAATGTGTTCATGTAAGGCTTTGATCAGATGAAACTGAATCACTAGGAACTGATAATGCATGTAGCATGTTTTACATGTTCTATTCTGCATGTCATCCTCCTCGATTCCTATACTATGGTACCATAATCTTAAGTCGGTCTTGAATAAGACATTATCCCCAAATGGTAAGTAGTAAATATGAGATAAAGAGTGCATACTCTTTGAAAATCCAAACCTAAATTGATGCTAATGAAGTGTGGTTGTTTGGGCACTAGTTAGATCAAACATACTTAAAAAGATCTCCATACATCAACCTAGTTTAAAGAAATCAAATCTTGTTTTTAGATTCCTCTCCAATACCAAATTTTGGCCACTTCCATATACATGGGCACCAAGTTAACTTGGACTATTGAAATCATTTGAATAAAGGAATCCAAAACCAACAAAAGAAGCACATTGTGAAGGTGAATAGGAAGGAGCTATGTGATTTTAGACAATTTGAGAATAAAAAAATATGATTTCAAATTCATGACTTGATCTAAAATGATGAACATCATTACTTTGGCTCTTTTTTTCACATAATATTGATTCTCTCCTTTAAGATCAATAGATATTACTCCCACACCCTTTAATAATATGTAATTGCATGGGGCCCAAATCTTAATGTATATGAGTGGGTTTGGTCAATTATACATTGTGCAAAATCACATATGCCACATGCGACCCAAAGTCAATTTCTATTAGGCAGATTGCACTAAAGATCAGCTACTTTGCAAATAAAGGATATAATTTTGGGTTTTTACACGGGTGTCCTCCCAAGTTTTTCCAATAATACTTGTATCTATATTCTTATCGATTTTTAGCATTGTCATTCCATTATTGTAATAAATGGGAACAAGTGTAACGGAAGGGCACAACTTTGAATATTGTAAAAAGAAAATAGGACACAATTGTAATTGGGAAAAAACTAGAAGGCATAAGTGTTATTGGAAAAACTCATAAGAGCACAAGCACAGTCTACATTTTGAACAAAAATATTTACCTTGTAATATTTATTCACATTCAAATCCTTAAATTGAATTTTCCTGATCGAAGAGACAAGAGAACTTTATCTCAGAGTAAACAATTTCAAAATAAACTGATCAAAACATAATTGTAGCATCATTTATATGTGTGTTTTCAAATTCTGACATTTTTCGAACGAGCATATACATTCATGTTTGGTTCGCTAAACTAACAAACTGAATTGGAAGTTCATCTACAATTCGTTAAAAAATGAATATTCTTCTACTTATTATCCAATGAAATCTAATCGAATATGAATATAAGTTCGATTTTTATTTTTTCTTGTTAAAATTGGAAGTCGAGTCTTTCTATTTTGGTTTCATGTCTATGCCATTTATGGTTTAGTATAGATTCCAAACTCTATGAAAAAGCAAGTGCTCGAGAGAAAGTTTTCTATAATATATTGCTTTTTTATAATATTTATTGGCGATCGATCACAAAAATCTTGATCTTTCTTAGTCATCTCATGCGGGTGAAAAAATTGCTTTAATAGGATATTGACATAGTAACCCACGTTTTAAAATATATGCTTAAAGCACGTCTTTCTCCCAACAGGATTTGTCATTATGTATATAATGCAATTTATAAACAAAAAACTATAATAATTAGCTCAAAATATAATGCGAAATGATTGGTCTCGAAAAATCAAAAAATCTAATTAAGCAAAATATCTACTAAAATAAAATCCTTCCTCTTAAATATTATATGTTACAAAATTCAATAATATATTTTGAAATTCACAACAAATAGCTCATCGGTTGCCCTATCGTTACCCTATCGTTACCGATCAATGATCTAGCGACAATTATCTGTGATATTTTCTCAAAAAAAGTTCTTTTAATCGTTGCTGAAATTAACAATGATTAATAATGTTGGACATGATGTGATCATAATCTTAACCACCCCTGAAAAATCTACAAGACCACAATGAGATGCACAACATGAGATCCGAATCCCTCTGTGCAGCGTTTAGTAGCTCGCGACGAGACGATCGAGGGACAAATAAGGCTTTTATTTCTTCAGATTCACTCTCTTCTCTGATAATTACGAGAGATGACCGACCAACATCAAATTATTCGACTTGTTCTTACACATGCTTCCACGGTCGTTGGTCTTATGTACGATTTTGTGGGCTTAAGTGGTTGTGTGTTTAGGTTTTAGGAATGTATGGATGCTCGCTAATTACATCATCTATTATGTTTCTTTCTACTCTTTTTGTTCCTTCTTTATCCAACAAATCAATCGAACAAAATGAAGCATAAATCTCATATATCCTTTAATTTTATCTTATTCCTTATCCTTCATCTGAATATGTAGAGAGCGATAAAATATGGTATTTTAATCCTAATTCATCAAATTATTTCTTACAAATTATATAAACTTAAGTGGATCATTTATTAAAAAAAGGATAGATGTATGTACATAGTTAAATACTATGGCATGTATATGCCATCGTTAAAATATGATATCATGAATTTCATCACTCGTAAATTAATTTTATCCTTAGAAAGAAATGTATCATTTGTTGTTGATTATTTTTATCATTTAAACTATTCATGCAACATCAAATAATTTTTACAACATCTTTTGTTTCAGAAATATACAGTACAAAGTGACACCGCAACAAAAAAATAATATTCATTGACATATCTTCCATAGTTAAACATATATCATCACATATACTTTTTATTGTTTGATTTTATTCATACTTGTATTACTAGCAAAAAATATCATATATAACAATGATTTTTCTTTTAATCATGCTTAATGAGAAATAATTAGTAAAATATTTAACAAAAACTTCAATGAAAAAATATTCGTTACACGAAACTTTATCAACGGATATGACACTCAATGAGAATCACAATAATCGAAGATAATTTTGCAATGATAAAAATTTCTTGATATATTTCTAATATCAGAAGATATGGCAGCGAACATGCAAATTATTTGTTAACATATGCTCATTTTATTATTGTACGAGGAAAACTACATAGAAAATTAGAGATTCTTTAACCAATAACGGAGGAAATACGACACAAATATGAAAAAAATGTATACAATAAAAGTAAATAAACAAAAATGTTTACAATAAAAGTAAATAGACATATTTGCATCTTGACCCCTAACTTTCGTAGGACTCGCCATATTTACTTCAAGGTTTTTTATTATAAGGAAATTTGTACATAAAAATAACACTAGATATAAAATTTGCTTGAGTTTTATACCAATGTGTTAGAGATACAGAGAAACTATAACAAATTACTCTACTAGCAATTCGATTGTGAGGTGAAGAAATTTTATTTTTTATTTTTTATTTTGCAATGAACTTTTGTTTGTCGCAATGTCATAGATTTTTAGCTATAAATTTGTACAATATGAGATACAACAAAGTTTTTGTTGTCAAGAAATAACAATAAACACGTTGTTGTCACAATTCTTTGGCTACCTTACTTTCATCAACTTTTTGTGCGACTCTTAAGTTTGAAAAATCCTTGAAATATGATGACATAAATTCCATTTCTAGAGTTAGTATCGTTACCACAAGTGATTTTTCTTGCACGATCCTTCTTTGTTCTGTGTTTTATTATTGAGTAGAGAAGGAGATTAGGAAAAAGGAATTATCTACAAAAATCAAAATATTCCATCAACTAGTAGAAGAATCAAATTTTGAGTGCAAACAATAGAAAGAAAGATTAGGTTAGATCATGTCCTATACCAACATATAAGGATAGAGATTAAGAGTTTCCATTTATGCATATGGATGTATATATACAAACAAATGAGTACTTGTGTGTGAAGGAAAAATATTTTAGAATGACAAGAAATTTTCTAAATATATGAAAAAAGGAGTTCTTAAAATATATGAATAACCACTGTACAGCGAGAGACAAAAGATGATGTCTGACAGTTAGGTATGAAATCGATCGAATGTGGACATGAACATATGTATAATCATTTGATGAGAACACGAATATAAACGGATACGAAAAATGTGTTATCATATCCCTAAAAGCAAATACAAATACAAAACAAATACAAATAATAACGTAAATACCTTATAGATTAACCGAAATATACATATTTATGATGTTTGAAACTTTTGGTACCAATTATAACAACAATTTTTTGATGAAATTGTATCTTATTACATATGTTTATGAATAAAACTACAACTATATTTATATATATTGAAATATATGTACAAATTCGAATATGAATATTCATGAAATGTCAAAGTGATATCCATATCCCTATCAAATTTAAATAGCATACGAATATGCATGTTAAAATCTTTTTTAAAAGGAATAAACTAGTGGATTTAATATGAATTTATTCATATTCGTTTTCATCCATAGTAACAATGATTTGAGTCATTTGATCATGTTATTGCTAAAATACTTGTTTTGAAAGAAAAGGTCGGATTTTTCCAAGGTAAAAACACATTCACTCTCTTCCAAAATGAGTCCTTACTATATAAGATGTCAAAAGAGAGTTGGTGGGAGTTGTATTATTGTTCTTTAATACCATGATGGCGTCAACACTATATAATATATGTAGGAGCAATAAATGATAAATCAATAGATCTAAGATCCGTTTTCTTACATACGTTTTAATGGGGTCAAGTCATAGTAAAAAACTTGCAAGGAAAAGAATTACTTTAGTATTGATGACCAAATCAAGAGCATATCACATGAGAATAATTTCATTTCATCTTCTATAGTTACAAGGGAATAATCTATACTTATATACTAGCATACTAAGGTTTCGAAACATTTCTCCATTTTGATGAGTGATAAGCTTAGTAACACAACATTAACCTTGAATAAGCAAATATCAAAGTAAGATAGGGAGTCCTATTTAGTTCAAGTCAGTCCCTATATCTCAATCTACAGATACATATATGAATATAGATGTCATCTATCCTTAGACATTTTAAAACTCATATAAGAATAAGAATACAAGTACCACTAAATGTATAAAATAGATAATCGTAACCTTGAAAGACAAATATGAATGCAAAATGGGTATCGACAACTCCAAATTTACTTGAAGCTATAAGCATTTTAGGTTCATAACAATATCCAATGTATACAAAGTAGGTTAAATGTCTAATAATGAATATATACATAAAAAATTTAAATAATTAAAGAAAGCTTGAAAAATAATTAATAATAAATCTTAAAAATAACTATATAATAAAAGAAAGCTTAACATATTTATTAAATGAGTACTATATTAATATTGGCATTCTTCTTGAACATTCGTATTCATATTTGTATATGTGTACATGTTCATACCTTTAAAAAATGATTATTCGTATTCGTATCATCTAAAATTTGAACAGTCATGTACATATTTGTATTTGTCAAAATTAAGTATATCATATCCATACTCGTATTCACCGAATTTTAAGTTTTTGTATTCGTATTTGTCAGATATAAAAAAATGGCATTCATATCCACTCACTGACGAATGCGGATATGAACATATACATATATATTTGTATATGTTTTCATCTCTATTCATTATCCGTCAATATATGTTTTCATCTCTATTCATTATCCATCAAGTCAAACCGAAACTTACCCTTCACATGAACAACATCTATTCTAATTTGCGAGTATAAATCATTTTAAGATGGTATGCTTGATTATAAAGACAAGACCCACTCGCGAAGAATCTTCAATTGTAACCTTGTTGATTCATGTGGGTTTTCAATTTTACTTGGATTTTTTCCACTTGTGCTCCTCCGAGATTCTGTAATTACATCATACCTTAGTTTTGCAGTAACATGCGTGCCCTTGTATTTTATAAAACTGACAGTACATCCCCTACGTTAAGGTAAAATAGGGCATGCTTGTAATAATAGAAGTGTGATACTGTGAATTTTGCGAGAATACAAGGATACAAGTACAAGTGTTACTGCAGAGAAGGTAAGGGCATGACCATAATTGCATAATCTTGAAGGAGCACAAGTGTCAAAACCTGTTTTTTTTTACTTTATATCCATAATAAAAAGACACTCTCACATCAAACAATATAGGTGAGGGAGATGGTAAATCAATTGCCAAGGATGGAAGCAAGAGAGGTTGCTCGGCATTTATTTATATACCTAACCTACCTAGATATTCTTTTTATCATAATCACCATGATATGTATATTTTTTATAGAGGGAAAGAATCCACATACTAATTTGGAGAAAGAACAATAATTCAAATAGAAAAATGCACAAAAACATGAAGCATAGTGAGAACAAACCCTACAAGAAACTCATGTGAGACAGAAATCAAATGGTTGTTCTTTTGTCTACATCTTCTATTGCTTTCTTCCCTTTCCCAAACACCACAATGTGTGTAAATGGGAGGTAGGGTTTGGTTGTTGAGTCCACATCTCATTCTCCCTTTCTTGCTTCACCACAAGATCTTCTACATCTCCTCTGTTCCCCTATAAACATTCTAAGTGTCGGGACGAATTCACGACCCTATTTGCAAATACGCCTCTTACCTGCTCAAGTTGTCATTTTTCATCTGCTGGTAGAGGTGCAAACTGGTCGAATTTGAACTGACCCGCCTTATTCGGATTGGGATTGATGAACAACATTTTGTGTAAGTTTGTTTTGTTTGTTTTCGAATCAAAACTTAATTTAATTTAAAAATCCCTATACTAGTATTGATATAGTACGCAAAACATCACTTGAGATGATGCACTCTATCCACAATAATCGTCAACCTTAATGGTGAAATGCCTCCAGTCTAGAACTGATTCGAAGATTGAATTTGGAATATAAATTGAATCTAACGTCAACCACCCAAAATGCTTAAGTTGAAATTTATCAAGTAATTGTATGTGTCTCTCATAATTCAAACTCACATTATGTGACTTTTTCCTCATGAGATTGTGCTTGATATGTTACAATCTTTCTCACTTGTGTTCTCAATGTTTAATTGCAATACATTACATCATTTATTTGCACAAATTGCCAATAGATGTTCAATGCATTAGTAAATTTTGCAATAGGTACACAGAAACCTCATCAAGATTTTTTTCTTGTTCGTTTCGCATGACTCCTCATCGAGATTTTTCCTCTACCTACGACAATATTAATGGTGGAAACGTCATTACGAGGAAAAAGTCGTGCAAAATCATTGGTAGTGATTCTGTGAAAATTAAGATGCATGATGAGATTGTGAGGACTGTTTCAGAAGTTTGTCATGTTCCAGGCCTGAAGAAGAATTTTATATCTCCTGGACTCTTGAACCATGAAGGTTATAGTTTCAATGCTGGATGAGGACTATTTCTTGTGGTTTAAGAAGGAGTGGTCATCATCCAAGGTATAAAGCAGAAGACTACTTTTACGTTTTCGAGGAGTCTAGAGTTCTTGTGAGTAAGTTCAAACATTGTTTGGACTTCTTCAAGTCAATTGCTGGTAGTAGTCCTATGGAATGGAAGACATCGGTGTAAACTACCAATGGTTATTGTGTTATCTGAAAGTTCCAACACACAGTGGAGTCTACCCGTGGTTATTTTTCTATCTAAGACTTCAACTCATGGTGGAGTTTTACAGTGGTTCTTTTGCTATGCGACAATTCAATGGCATTTCTGTTCAAGAATTCAACCTATGATAGAGTGTAGCAGTTGCTTTTTCTACTATTTGAGAAGCAACTCGTGATGTAGTCTAGTAGTGGTTATTTTTGCTATATGAGAATTCAACCCACGATGGAGTTTAGAAGAGGTTTTTTTTTGCTATCTGCAAATTCAACCGACAATGGAGTCTAGCAGTTGTTTTTCAGCTGTCTTAAAATTCAAATCGTAGTAAAATCTCGCAATTGGTGTTATGTTATTTGAGGATTCATATCAAAGTGGAGATTGTTTATATGATGTGAATAATAAATACGGGATCCATCTAAATTCTAACTGATGTGAAGATTCTCCGATTTTCTTATTAGAATATACATCCATACCGTCCATACCGTTATTGATTGGTGAATCTATTTGGATTGTGATTCTCTTCACATTGGGAGAGATTTGGAGATCTTTACTGTTAACGAGATCTAAGAAATCTGCATCTTTAGAGAGATTTGAGAATATGTTCATTTCGAGAGATTTGTCTCTATGGTTAATATACAAACTTCTCCATTTCTTCCACCATAGTGTCATGATTCTTTTCATGTTTGCTGATAGGTGAGTTTGTTTTTGCTTCTGTTGTGTGGAACATAATTAATTTATATATTTTTTATTGGAATTTACCCTACATGTTACATCGAAAGAAAATTGAAAAAAAAAACATGTGATTTGTAACAACCAATTATCAAATTCTATTTGATTAATATGAAAGTTGGTTAAATCGAGCCAAGTCTCCAGCTTTTGAATTCAAATCTTCGACTTACGATCCGATACCATTCAAGAATGTTATACTGACCACACCCATTATTGATAATTGATGTAGTCGTAGATTAGAATAGGAAGATCTACAAAAAAAACAAGGGATCTCATCACTTGTACCCCTCTTAGATGTTGCAATATCTATTATGCTCTTTTTTTAAAAAAAATGGTTGTGCTTCCTATTTTTTGTTGTTCTATCACTTGTGTTCTTCTGTTAGTTTAACCTTCAATGAGTTGAACTTAATCATGGCTTTTTCGAACCATGGTAGTGGCCCGTTATTAGGAGGTGGGAGAGGGCTGGAGGGAGGAGGGGGCGATGGAGGAGGGGTGAGGGAGGATGAGGGGGCAGAGGAGGGGGATAAAAGATACATTTGGACCCTTGTGACCTTATCTATTCACTATAGTGACCATTGTGTCCCAATAGAAAACCTTGTTTGGACCTAGATGGACGGCAACTAACCTGAAGTTCACAAGTGATAGAACTACAATAAGTCAGGGGAACAACTGATTTCTAAAAAGGGAGAGGCGTAATTGGTATTGCAACATCTAAGAATGGCACAAGTGATAAATTCCAAAAAAGCAATATTCTTACACAACATACCAAAGAGTTTAAATACACGCTTCTTAAACTTAAGCATATAAAGGATGTCTACCTCTGATTCTTTGCATCCCACCCTTGAAAGTTTATAGTAAATAACCATGAACATGTCGAGAAATTACACGAAAAATGTGTTCATGTAAGGCTTTGATCAGATGAAACTGAATCACTAGGAACTGATAATGCATGTAGCATGTTTTACATGTTCTATTCTGCATGTCGTCCTCCTCGATTCCTATACTAAGGTACCTTGATCTTAAGTCGGTCTTGAAGAAGACATATCCCCAAATGCTAAGTAGTAAATATGAGATAAAGAGTGCATACTCTTTGAAAATCCAAACCCTAAATTTATGCTAATGAAGTGTTGTTGTTTGGGCACTAGTTAGGTCAAACACGCTTAAAAAGATAACCATACATCAACCTAATTTAAAGAAATCAAATCTTATATTTAGATTCCTCTCCAATACCAAATTTTGGCCACTTCCATATACATGGGCACCAAGTTAACTTTGACTATTGAAATAATTTGAATAAAGAAATCAAAAACCAACAAAAGAAGCACATTGTGAAGGTGAAGAGGAAAGAGCTATGTGATGTTAGACAATTTGAGAATAAAAAATAGGATTTCAAATTCATGATTCGATCTAAAATGGTGACCATCATTCTTTGGCTTTTTTCTCACATAATATTGATCCTCTCCTTTTAGACCAATAAATACTACTCCCACACCCTTTAATAATATGTAATTGCATGGGGCCCAAATCTTAATGTATATGAGTGGGTTTGGTCAATTATATATTGTGCAAAATCACATATGCCACATGCGACCCAAAGTCAATTTCTATTAGGCAGATTGCACTAAAGATCAGCTACTTTGCAAATAATGGATATAATTTTGGGTTTTTACACGGGTGCCCTCCCAAGTTTTTCCAATAATAATTGTATCTATATTATTATCGATTTCTAGCATTGTTATTCCATCAGTGTATTAAATGGGAACAAGTGTAACAACGGAAGGGCACAACTTTGAATTTTGTAAAAAGAAAATACAACACAATTGTAATTGGAAGAAAAAAACTAGGAAGCATAAGTGTTATTGGAAAAACTCAGAAGGGCACAAGTGCAGACATTCCTATATTTTGAACAAAAATATTTACCGTGTAATATTTACTCACATTCAAATCCCTAAATCAATTTTTCCTGATCGAAGAGACAGGAGAACTTTATCTCAGAATAAACAATTTCGAAATAAACAGATCATAACATAATTGTAGGATCTGTTATATCTTAATCTACGGTATTACATCTGAAACACGAATATCCGTTACGAACATCAATTATCCGTTATCCCTCGTCCAAATGTCCATCGCCCATTACCGCGTTTAATTTAATTTTTTTTTCTCCTTGTTCAATGTCAATTTTCATACAGAATTATTAATTTCGTCCTTAAATTTAGTAAAAAGGAAGTACTGGAGCAGGGCTCTGCAGTGAGAGGAGAAAATCACCAAAACTTGTTTTGTTTTTTAAAAATAAATCCGCGCAGCGGTTGTCAGACGGTTTTCAACTTCAAATTATTTTCTAAGCGATAAACCAAAAATGGGTATTAATAAAGACCTTAAAACATATATTTAAACAGGAGGAGAAGTCGACGGATCACCAAACTCGCTCTAATTTCCAGGAGAAATCGATACTTTGGTCATAAGTCTGTGTCTGATGCTGTTTGAGAGCTTTGGATCACATATCAAAGTCTCCATACGAAAAAAAAAGATAATTACTGTCAAAGTCATCGAGAAGCCTGCATCACCTACTAGTCGACACGTCCAGCACTTTCGAGATATTAGGGGCACACATGAATTGGATTTTGTAATCAACATTCAGTTTAATCTTTAAAAATAACTCAGACTTATCAGGAAAAAAGTTCATAAATATGAAAGATGCATACACTAATCACTGCAAAATTGCTACAGTCTGGTGATTACATGATTAAGATCTAGTATTGTTTCTACGAGAGCCGCGAGATTAACCTGAAACTCTCTCTCCATCTCTACTACTGCATCAAGGAGAATGTAATGATCCCACAATGCCTAAGAAACTTTAACCTTGTAATCTGCATCAAAAGAGGAAAAATTAGCCCGATTTTGATAAATAAAGGCGATATTGGTAGAGAAGTAGTTGGGCAGCAGTTACCGATGTACACGAACTTACCTTCGGGTCTGCACGAACTTGAGCTCAGACAAGCATGTCAACAGATTCACATGCATCTGCATGCAAGGGCTACGATTCAAGTTGACCGTTGTACGTTAAATCGTAAACTGTCTTCTGTAAGTTAAATATCTCATCTTCCCTTTCTTTAAGCAGTTGTCTCAACCTGTCTATCTCGGACATCTTATCATCCCTTTGCTTCAATTCTTGTAACAATCTGTCCACCTCCTTTTCGTGGCCGCATTGACAGGGGGCTGCAGTCTCCTCTTTCTTAGAAATTTCGCACTTGTCATTACCAAAATTGTTAATTTTTTGTGTCTCCATCAAAGAAATTCCATGTTTGTCGGTTTCACAATCCTCCACTTCCTGTGGATCTTCATTTTCGCCATCCAGATGCCTCCTTTTGTCAGGCGGACCATCCACGTGATCGAGCTCACGATCTCTCTTCATTGATGATACTATGCAATCGATCTCATCATCAACAACTTTACCATTCACCGCCTTCAAATCTTGCCTTTGCTTGCACTCGGAACGTCCCTGGCCTACGGCTTCATAGTTACAGAACGAACCGCGAACGTAGATACTGGTCATTTCACCGGTAGACAGTCGCATATATACCCGCTTTTGAGGCCGTCCGATGCGGTCCTGATATTGTAAACAAACTTTAAAATGACTTCGAGTAAACTAAACGGTTAAATTGTCTAGTGCACTTCAACCAAACATAATCTTACGAAAACAAGAACATTACTTGGATCGGCATGTCATTTAAGATTGTCATTATCATTGCTTAAGTATATTAATAGAGATGGTGGATCATGGATCAAAAAAGTAAACATAGTTTGATAAAGAGACCTTTCTTATGGGACCTCCTATCTCGAGGAACGCTTCCCTCGCCTCTGCAGCATCTTTGAAATTGACATAAGTGGAGTATGTTTCTTCGTTCCTTCTAAATTCACCCTACAAAGAACATCTCGATCCTAAGAACTCCCGACTAGATGGGAGGAAACAAAATAGGATAGATTAGGTAAACATACACAAAACTCGACATTATACTTTGCAGAAAATAAGCTATGCAGTTC
Source organism: Ottelia alismoides (assembly GCA_037367405.1). Classification (NCBI taxonomy): domain Eukaryota; kingdom Viridiplantae; phylum Streptophyta; class Magnoliopsida; order Alismatales; family Hydrocharitaceae; genus Ottelia; species Ottelia alismoides. The sequence continues at coordinate 112,667 of JAZKJV010000384.1, forward strand.
CTCGTAAGGAATGGAAACGGAGATTTTGTGGAGCAGCAGCCGCTTTAGATGGTCATCTGATACCTGCAGACAATGGTTCAAATAATGTGTACCTATATGAAGAAATAAAAAGCATGTTGAAACCGTCATAGTTGTCATGACCTTAACAACTGCAGGGTCGGCGAGGTTGTCTATTGGACGATCTAACTTGGCCAAAACAAGCTTCATCACTGCTTCCGCATCCCTGAGACAATCATGTGGCTCACCATCGGTTCGAAGTTCATATCCCAGGACAGACTAGCAAAATAAACAAAAAAGAGAATTGAACCTTTGCCTAGAAAAATAAACAAGCAATATAACTCAACCTTTGCATAGTACATTATTTATTGACAAAAATATGAATCCAGATTGCTGATATATGGCAATGAAACTATCACGGCATTCGTCTAACTACCAGGAACATCCCACAATCAACAGTGGTGCAAGCTTGTCATTCTGGTTTGTCTTTTTTTCTATGATTGATCATTCCAGTACTTTAATCTTGAAAAACTCTTCGGAATACTCATCACTGGACTTCTAGCACATTCTTATTTAGAAACTAGTTTTTCCTCACCGTCTTAGCCACATCGGACTAACCAGCCTCGTGAGTACCCATTATTGGAGGCACACAGGGTCTGACGGTTTTTTGTTTGTCAATTTGAACAAGTGCGGTGGGAAGGTGTCCAACCCGAGACCGAAAAGGGTATTTAGGGGCGAAAATGCTTACATAATAATGCCACCTTGGGAGCTCAAAAGGCAAATCTGACATTGATTGGGCGAATTTCGAAGGTTAGGATTGACTTAAGCACACAGAAAGAAAAAGGATATGATTACAATAGCCGGCAATAGGCCGTACCATGCATACCTTAAATCGACAAGTTTTCTTGGAAATGCACAAATCACCTTCAAGCTAACTTTGATATTTCTTTTCTCCATCGACACAACCTTAAAACTCTCCTCGTAATCTAAAATTGCAACAACACAACTTCCTATTGCAATGGCCCATCCACCTCAACATTTTTGTTTCTACCACAAGAATATATGTTGCATGTCCACCAACCTTGTTACATAATTAAATAAATTGTCATCTAGAACTCATATTGCACTTCTCCGTTTTAACTAGCCTATGCAAATCTCATGTGGCATTTTCCGTTGATATCTATCTCCGTGTTGAAACTGAATAGTTCAAGTTTTCTCTGGAAGCAAACTCCTTTCTTTAGAAAATCAGATCATATCATCTCCTCAATCATTTTTTTACGCAATGAGCACCTTGCAGCCTGGTTGGTATTTAACTACAATGTACCGAAGAATCTTAACTTTCAGGGACGACTTCATCCACCGTCAACCATGCCTTAAGAGAGTCGTGACATTGCCATTGATATTGTCTAGACCACCCTGAGATTATGTTCAGGGGTAAGAACAATATGAAGCATCAAAACATGGAGAGAAGATTTTTTGGTGGCACTTGCTGACCGGATTACTCCTAGATTAATTAGAGACGCCGTATGCCTGAAACTGCACTCACTGAGTACATATAAAATGGTACCAAATTCCCAGGTAAAGAAGAGTGGAGGAAGATGAAGACCAAGCCTCTTCCATCATCCATCTCTCCCCACAGACCTTTATATTGACAGGTGAGAATAAACTGCCATGGTGTTAGGGAAAGGGTGCTTATCCCTTATTTCAAGGAAACACTTTGATCTGATTTTTATCAGACATATGGCAATGCATATTTCTTGTTGTTAAAGAGTGGACATCTAATCCTAGAAGTGAATTCATAGTTGGTGATTCTCCAAGGTAAGTAATTCATGAAAGGCCTTTTCCTTTGGTCAGCAGAGCCAGGTATGCCCCCCTAAAGTGTATATTACAATGTACAATATTTCATCCCATACCTAAAACATCAAAGCATCTCAAGGCTAAAGGTTATACCTCCAACCCAGGCTACTCCTGAAGTATTATCCTGAAAGAGACAAACCTTAAGCCAAAGAAGAGTAGTTTCCCAGAGTAAGGCTCTGGGAGGCTAATCAGAAGAGCAACTAAACAGAAACAAAGGTTGCACCCAGATGTGCTTGTTCAGACTTTTACCTAGTCATCAAAAGAACAAAGATCAAGGCCCAAAGATGTCACCACCATCATTATTCAATATCTAGAATGGATGAATATGAAGACATATGCCCAAATCCTCCCAAAGATCTATTGCCACATAGCTTAGTCATTCTCAAAGATCTATTGTCACATAGCTAAGTCATTCTCACTCCTAAATCCTCCCACACAATTAGACAAGACCATTGATCTCTCATGCATGCATTGAGACTGATCCTCACATCTAAGCTTCTCCTTCCCCCCTCTACCTCTGGGTTGCAGCTCATTTGCTCCTCGCAACTTCTCGCGCACAGTCATGGCACCATCAATGTCGTACTGTCACAAACACTTTCTCCTCATTGCGCTTCCCATGTAACGCTGCCAACGCCACCCCTGCTTTGGAGGGATATTGTGTGTTGCCTCTTCCTCCTTCGGCGTCATCCCTGCAATCCATGGTTCAGATATCCCGATATATAGATACCGCCAAAGGATCGATATCGATATGGGCACCTTTTTCGGTCGTTCCTCACATATGGGCGTCAATATGGGCGATATTTAAGCGATATATCGCCAAAACATCGTATCGACATGATACCGATATCGACATTTAAACCCTTACTGCAATGTCACATGTCCCAAACACTTATTCCTAACAGCTCTTCGACTCTCCCATCATTTTTCAATGATTTTTTCCTACAACTTTGATAGTCAAGATTGTGTGGTGTTTATCATATGAAGATGCAACATATATATCATCCACATATTTTCATATGAATATTAAAATTTTATCTAGTGGCTATAATATATAAATGCACACAATCACGCATAAGCAATACTTTAGCATCTTCACTGAGTCCAAATGCGTAATTGATTTTATGATTGAATGTAAAACAAGATTAATGTCAAACAACAGTAAATATTAATCGACTCTCGGATGCTAGCAGCAGGTGCCCAATTAGCTAAGAAGTGGCACAGATGTTGTTCGTTGTGGCCATCAATCATTCGCTTAGAGTGTCGCATTAGTATGGAGTAGAGACAAACCACATGAAGCATGTATAGAGGTGATGACAATGGGCATGCGAGAGAGAAATCATTGACAATTGTGATGCTAGAAGGAAAGCAAGAAGATGTCCGTAAAGCTTTGATACATATACAGATCAGGCAGCATATGTTGTGCGGGTTTTGAATGGTTGGACAATGGTGATAGAGTCTCGATTTGGATAACCATGGCTGTGGTCAAGTAGGAAATCTGTGACAGCCCTTTGTAATGCAAGGTAGGGTCCCAAAACAAGTCATCGTATTTTTTGTATTTTCTACGTCGATCGTTACTTCTAAAGAGTATCGTGTTCTGAAATTTTGCAATGAACGTTTTACACCCTCCAGAAATTCTTGCAAAAATTTTTACATGCATGTCGAAAGAAAGATGATGAGTAGGGGTGTAAGAAAATTCTCAAGTTCGATATTCGCTCAGGTTCGGCTCGCTAAAAGTTCGATTCAGATTCGGTTCGAAAATAAATGAACCGAACTTGAACACAAGTTTAAGCTCGATTAAATAAACGAACCGAACCTAAAAATCATAGGTTCGCTCAGGTTCGATTCGTTAAAAGCTCGATAAACATACACACACACATACATACATATATATATATATATTTACAAATCCTTATCTGTAGAAGTGGACTTATTTTGAGATGAGTGATTTTTATCACAAGGTAAGTGAATTTTGTCTAGAGATAACTAGATATTTACGGGATAAGTAGGTTTTATCTTAGTATAAACTATCCAAAAATAAATAGTCACATCGTGTTATCTATCATCTATGGTCTAGTACTTTTCCCTTCTTTATCTTCAAATCAACAGAACAAGTACAAACATTACTTATCGAATATCTCCGTATTATTCTTTTTCCTTATCCCCATCTGAGTAGATATAAAATATATTATAATTATACTTTTTTCAAAGAGACGAATCCTTATTAATCTAATTTTTTCAAAAGATGGAGATGAGTTAAATAAAGAAAAAAAACTAAATGAATATTTACTCTAACTGTAAATACACACTTATATTTCCATTTCTCTTCTTTTCACTCCCTCTTATTAGAGAATTCTTAAAGTTCGATATTCGCTTAGGTTCGATTCGTATAAAAAGAGGTTCGATTCGGATTCGGTTCGAAAATAAACGAACCGAACCTGAACACAAGTTTAGGCTCGATTAAATAAACGAACCGAACCTAAAAAATATAGGTTCGCTCAGGTTCGGTCCGTTTACACCCCTAATGATGAGCAAACTTTTCACTGCCTTGTGATCCTCTTGTATTCCATAGAATCATCAAATCATGAAGATGATTTGCATGACAGGATCTAGTACAAATTAACTCCTATGTGAAAATGTGAGAGAGAAAAATGGACGACAGAAGGAAATGAGAGATGTCTGCAGCACGAGGGCTTTAGTGAGAAGCGTGAAATGCACGAGGAAAAAGGAACGAAAAAATGGGAAGAAAATCATATTATATATTACTCAAATAAGAATTTTAACTACCCATGAGCACCTTTATATGTAGGGGATAGGATTACTAAACAAATAAAGTAAAATAAAGGCCTAATAAACCCTTGTTGAATTTTAAAAAAGGCTCTTATATGAATAATTTTAAATTATATACGTTGATTTTAGATATTTCTATTGATCCTAAATTATAAATTATTTGGGGAGTGGAGGGAAGGGATCAACAAATTCAAATTCTTACGATATTTAGTTAGCATATCTCTTGTATATGTGGAAGGGAGGGGGTGTCATGATCTAAGGACCCTTTTGATTACCAATTTACCCGTGGGTAAATGTTTATTTATAATTTGATCTGAATTAGGTGTGGGATACCAACAGGTGTATTTCTAGGTTGGAATAATTGGTATGTGCCCCATGTTTAGTTTACAATGTGGCTTCAAAAAAAAGTTTAATTTACAATGATATTTCTAACTACATCCAAATCAAAAAAGTAAACATCAAAAAAAATTCTAAACATAAATATAATCAATGTGACATACAAACAATACCACACGTATCACATTGACCATTCCGATCCTCCCAACAATCCAAACATCTACCATTCACAAAAAAGCTATATATGTTACTAACCCCTTGAAAGGATATTACCATGGCCTCAAATTTCAGCGAAATTCGGTCGAATTTCTGTCGAATATCGATATCCAGTCGAAATCGAAATTCGATCGAAATGATCGAAATGACCGAAATATGGGGGTCTTAGTACAAAAAATGATCGAAATGACCGAAATTCCAGTCGAAATTCCACCGAAATTCCATCGAAATTCTGTTTTGGTCGATACCGAAATGGTGACCGAAACCGACATTTAGGGTCTTGGATATTACTCCAACCCTACCCTGAAACCAAATGAGTTCTCAATAAATAACAATGTACATAATCTAATTGGGGTATGTGTTCTTTTAATGAGCTGACATGTGGTAAGAGGACGCCTTTCCTCACCAGTGCCATTTGCAAAAGCATAGGTAAAAGGTCATGAGCTTAAATGTGTTGAGTTGGCTCAACAATTAAATATATTTACTTTCTGTACATTCGAGATTAACCATGCCAACATTGTAAACATTCTACAATCATCATATGCAATGGCACTATTTAAAGATAATGCATGAGTATTTATGGCTCTTCAGTTCATTGAATTTCGTAATTAAGTTTTATCGTAAAAATATAAGCATCTATAACTCTATAAGAGATCGTTGTTGCTATATGGAGATGAAACTCCTTGATTGAGAAAGTTTGCAATGCACGTTCTAAGCTTGACATATAACACTTCTGAAAGTAAACATAGTCCAAATTCTCGCAATAGATAAAATCACCTTGTCACAAGCCACCTGAGACCCGAAGATCAACAAAGAAATAAGGCTCAACCTCTCAAAGAAACCCATGGTCTAAGATTTTCAAGAAGGTATTGAAAATCCATCTCACCATGACTTACAACCATGACAGAAGAATCTAGCCAAAAATGCATATTCTTTGCGTGCTTGATTGATTTTTATTATTCCTCGATTGGCGATTGGTGGAATATGTCCTAGTTGCAAATCAATCGATCATTTGGCAATGTCCATGGGATTAAACAATATTCCCAAACCCTTGAGAACATCGATCCCTCCTAGAAAATGGCACATCCTCTCATTGGTGCTCTCTTCAATCACCCATGTCTAAAGGGAGAGACAAAAGAAGGGACAACGCATGCACAATCATCCCAACAAAGAAGAATGTCGATGCTAATGGCAGTCAGCCCAACAATCAATAGAACCCCCTCCCCAAGATTCACATGAAGATCTACAACTTGGAGTGTGAATTGTTGGCCCTTAAGGGACTGCGACCCCTACATATACCCCAAAAATGGTATAGAGAAGCCCCGGACAAAGAGTGGCCCAAGGATGACCAACAAGAGAAAGCTTGGCCAGAATACAATGAGCAGTGGAATTACCAAGCAAACAATCAGGTTATACGAGACACAACACATATACAAGGACATGTTGGTCTGTGGAGGGGTCCACAAAAGGACTGAGGTTTAAGGATCTCCCGTGAAGTACTTCGAGGAATGATAGGATAATTGATGAAGGCAAAGACGACATAGATTATTGGTATCCCTCTCATTATACTGATGAACACGAGATTTGCCTCTTTAAGAATCAAAGAATGTCGTAGTATAGAAGGCAAATCTGGTTCAACAAAAACCACAATCTTTAAACGTTGCGGAATATTTTTACTTGGCAAGTCTACCAAGGTCGAAGAACAGTGATTCTTAGTTGTGTGGTTCTAAATTAAATTAATTAATTAATGTTTGATAAATTTCTGTGTTGGGACAATATAATACAATGCAATGATGAAGTTGTGATGCAAAGAAAATAAACAGAGAAGATTATGCCCAGGATATATGATTTTAAACGTATTAAATCCCCAAATAATATGATCTATAATATCGCAAAATTAATACAAATAAAAAAGGATCGAACTCAAGAGTTATTCAAACTGACTCCATGCTTCAGGTTAATAAATCAATCGATGCTCAGAATATTTTGAAGCAAAATATCCGACCTCCAAATTTCTTTGATTCAGTTCCTTGTATAGTCGACAATAATCTTAGAGGAATAAATCTTAAATGATTCCCTTGTGAAAAATAAACTATTGAACATAATCAACAAAGATAACAAGAAGTTAATCAGATTAAAATTCTCATCCGAATCCCTGCAAAAAATGTCGTTAATTTCTCAAGCACAAATATGTCAAAATTAGCCTGCATATATCAACAGAGATCCCCAAATAATAATTATCAATAGACAACTTCAGATCTGTCCACAAACTATGCTAAGTGGTAAAGCATGAAAATAGCTTCAAAATGACATGTTATATGCTAAAAACGGAGTTCGTATGAGAAAGATATGCTAAAATGAATTTGCAAGGACTAAAATGTAAATAAAATAAAGTTCTTCCTTCAAAAAGGTTCCTGGAGGGGTTTATCTGTAATTTCGCAAAGCTGGAGAGGCCCCTCTGAAAATTACCCCAGGCGTAAATTCAAGAAACTGCAGAGGCGTCAGTGCAATTTGCCCTCCAACGCACGTGCGTCGCACGTGCGCCCGAAGGCTCGGAGGCGAGGAGGAGGCTCGGGAAGGTGGCGGTTGGTGGAGGCTCGGAGACCTTGAGGCGGAGGTTCAGATGGCGAGCCAATGGTTCGAAGCCGGAGCTGAGGCTCAGAGTGTCCGAGCCTCTAGGTTGGGGCCTAGGCTCGGACTGGAAGAGGTGGCGGCCTGTGGACCGTCGGATCAAGGGATGATCGTCCGATCCGACGGTAATTGTACGAAGCGAGGGCGGTGTCGATCGGCCGAAGCGGAGGCGGTGGGCAGGGTTGCAACTGGGCTTCAGTCGGTCGACACACGACCGGCGGAGCCTGGAGGGGTTGACGACGAGGCCGGTAAGGCGGGCGACGAGCACGGAGGAACTCATCTGACACACGACCAAGCGGTGGCGAGGTGAGGCGGCCTTCACGAGGTGATGTTGCCGAGGGTGGTGCGAGTGATACGAAGGCGGCGGAGTTCGTTGAGCTCGAGGGCTCCGTGCGGTGGAGCTGTGTCCGTGCGGTGCTCAGTGACGAAAGGATATGGCCGAGCGTGGAGGGGCGGAGATGTGCTAGAGGTGGAGGTGTTAATGGAGTCAAGGCAACGAGAGGTTGTTATGGCTGAAGTGTTGCGCGGATGTCGTCGACGTGGCACAAAGGCGGTGAAGTGGCGGTGCGGTCAAAGGTGAGTCGGGTTCGCCTGGATTGGGAGGAGCGATTGCCCGCTTCCGATGATCGCCTCGATGGAGCCGACGAGCTCCAGAAGCTTGCGCAGCAGTTGAAAGCGGCTGCTACGAGGTTGGTCACCTCGGATCACGCCGACGAGGTTTGGTTGTTGTCACCGACACTTGCAAGGGAAGGGCGGATGGGCAGACTTGGCCGGCGACGATGGGTATTTAAAGGGAGGTGCGTTACGAGGGAGGAGGAGAACGAGGGCGATGGTAACGGTCGCGACGTGCATGGCGGAGGCTTTGATGGCCACAGGAGCTGGGAACGGTTGTGAGGAAGATGACGGGGTTGGTTGGAAACGGCTGGAGGTAGGAGAAGGTGGGATCACGTGCTGGGCACGTGACCCGAGGTGTCCTGGAGAGAGAGAAAGTGGGGTGCCACGTGGCACACCCATGAGCTGCCACATGGCACCCAAAAAATTTCAAATTTAAAAAGGTAGAAGAAAATATGAAAGAAATAGGAGGACCTTGGATCAAAAAATTTCCTTCATGAAAGTTGTTCGTCTCGACGAGACCTACAACTTTCATGAAGGATCCGTGAGCAAAAGGAGTCATTTGTGTGAAGTGGACATTTTGGTGGTTCTCCATGTGCATAGAAAACCGGCTTTTGGGGGTTTTGTAATTTTTTTGGTGGTATTAAAGAGGATAAAAATCTAGAAAAAATACAATAAAATACGAGAAAATTAATTATACAGTAATCTATTTTTTTGATATTAAATAAATAAGAAAAAAGGAAAATAAAATAGACGTGCAAAATACGGAATTTTTGTATAGACTCCCAACAGACAGATGGACACGATCAGTTTCCTTGATTTCAGTCTTGATCTAGATTTAGATTTTTATGCCGTTAAATAAAGCTTTAATCAAAGAATACAAATGACGAAAGAATAAAATCAAAAGGGTTAATTATGCACATAAAAACTCAGGTCAAAAATAGCAAAAGTTAACATGCGCAAAAGAGACCCAAAATTTAACTTGAAGTTGAAGCAAACAGAAGTACGTAAGAAGACAACGGAAGATTCCCTTTGTTGAAGGGAATGCAATAACTTAATTATTCCAGTAGGTCTAAGGGTCCTTATATAGGAGAAAACCCTAGAAACCCTAGAGGATACAGAATGGAGAAAAATACAGAAATACCCTTACAAGGGTTATACTAAGTAATGGCTTATAGCCGCTAATATATATTCTTAACACTCCCCCTCAAGTTGGGGCATATTTATCAGTCATGCCCAACTTGGAAACAATCCACGACAGGTGTTTCATGGGTAAGGCTTTCGTGAAGATATCAGCAAGTTGAAGATCAATGCTGATATGCGGAGTCGTAATTCTTCCAATCTTGACAGTATCTCGTTCTATGTGCTTGGTTCGTTCATGGAACACTGGATTCGTGGCAATGTAGGTTGCAGATTTGTTGTCACAATTAGAGGAATAGGAGTAGTGACATTAATACCAAGTTCCTGAAGAAAAGTCAATAACCATGTGATCTCACAGGTGGCTTGAGCCATTGCCCTATATTCTGCCTCTGCACTGGATCTGGACACAACGTTCTGTTTCTTGCTCCTCCATGTAACAGTGTTTCCTCCAACCATCATAGCATAGCCTGTAGTAGAACGTCGATCCTCTGGAGAACTTGCATAATCAGCATCGGCATATGCAACAACATCTGTGTGCCCATTTGCCCCATAAAAGAGGCCACGCCCTGGAGATTCTTTCAAGTATCTTAGAATTTGTAGAACATCCTGCCAGTGGTTGTAGCATGGTCGTTCCATGTGCTGGCTAGCTCTGCTTACTGCATGTGAGATATCTGGTCTGGTGACAGTAAGATAGAGGAGTTTACCAACAAGGCTTCTGTATCAGGTGAAATCGTCAAAGGTAGAATCAGACGAGGTGACGTGCTTCTTTGGATCTGCAGGGATACCAAAGGGCTTGCATCCGAGAACTCCTGCTTCAGTAAGAATGTCCAGACGCTATTTCCTCTTGAGAGATGAAGTCCTTCAGTGGTGCGAAGTACTTCTATGCCCAAGAAGTAGCGTAGAGGACCAAGATCCTTGGTAACAAATACCTTTTGAAGGAAGGCCTTGGTTTCTGATATCTCATTGTGATCATCACCTGTGATAATCATATCATCAACATAGACAGCAAGTATAAGAGTACCAGTTGCTCGTTTTCTGACGAATACAGAGTAATCAGATGATGTTCTCTGAAATCCAAGAGTGCTTATTTCAGTGGTAAGCCTGTCAAACCAAGCCCTTGGGCTTTGCTTGAGATCATATATTGCATTGCGAAGTCGACATACATACTCCTCCTCGACTTCATAACCAGGAGGCTGCATCATGTACACCTCCTCATCAAGATCGCCATAGAGAAAGGCATTTTTCACATCTAACTGAAAGATAGGCCAAGTTTTATTGACTGCTAAAGAGAGAATAGTCCTGATAGACTCCATTCGTGCAACGGGTGAGAATGTCTCGAAATAGTCTACACCATAGGTTTGTGTAAAATCTTTAGCCACAAGGCGGGCTTTTAATCTGTCAATTGAGCCGGCAAGTGATTATTTGGTCGTAAAGACCCATTTGCATGCCACTGGTCGAGTCCTTTTCGGACATTGAACGAGGTCCCATGTCCCTCTGGAAATAAGCACATCCATTTCTTCATTCATTGCATGTTGCCAACCAGGGTCCTGTAAAGCACTGTTGTGATCTCGTGGAATGGAAATAGACATGAGAGCATCTGTATACCGTCAGTCATAGGAGGACAAGCTAGGAATAGAGGTTTAGTGAGATATCGGATAAGAAGTACACTGCCTCTTACTCTTCCGTAGAGCAATGGGAAGCTCCAGAGGATCATCCGGGACATCCTTGGGGAGAACAATCGGAGAAGGCATATCATCTAGCAAAAAGGGAATGGGTAAAGCGATTTCTGGTGGTGTAGATACGTGTCTTTGCTTGTGAATAATGGGTGGAGTTGGGAGATGAAGAGGAATATCAGTGATAGATTGAGAAAAGAAGCTTGTTTGCTCAAAAAAGGAGACATCTGCAGAGATGTAATAGCGACGACCAGCGGGATCATAGCATCTGTAACCTTTTTTAGTACGAGAGTAACCTAGAAAAAGACATTTGATAGCACGTGGTGAGAGTTTATGTGCATTTTGAAATCTATGAACAAAGGACACACAACCAAAGATCCGTAGAGGAAGAGGGAATGAAGACTCAGTGGGGTAGAGAAGTGAGAATGGAGTGGACCCATTTAGAGAAGGTGAAGGGACCTTGTTGATAAGATGGACAGCAGTTAATATAGCATCACCCCAGTAGGTTTTGGGAACTTTCATTTGAGAGAAAAGAGACCTGGCGACATTTAGAAGATATCGTAATTTTCTTTTTGCTACCCCATTTTGTTGGGATGTATAGGGACAGGAAGTTTGATGTATGGTCCCTTGAGAGGCAAAAAAGGTGGCAAGGTCATTCTGGGTGAATTCCAAGGCATTATCAGAACAAAAGATTTGTATATTAGAAGATGAACTATTTTTAACATAATGAAAGAAATTCTTGATGATAATATTAATCTCCGAACGTTCTTTTAAAAGATAGACCCAAGACAACCTGCTGAAATCATAAATAAAAACAACAAAATATTTATGGGAACTCAGTGTTCGGACCGGACAAGGTCTCCAAATATTGTAATGGACTAAAGAGAAAGGACAGAACGACGAGGCTCAGTACGAGCAGGAAACGATGCTCGATGATGTTTCCTAAACTGATACGCTTCACACTCAAAGGGCTTGAGCGATGAAAGTTCAGGGAACATCATGAAGAGCGCTTTGGCAGATGGATGACCAAGACGAAGATACCATAGCAGAGGATCAGTGGAGATGGATGCAGCACCCGCAAAACCAGAATCAGAAGGGGTGTCAAGATAATAAAGTCCATTCTTCTCATGTCCCCCACCAAAAATCTACTTCATCCTGACGTCCTGAAAATAACAGCAAAATCCATCAAGTATCACCTGACAGTTAAGCTCAGTGCACAGCTTATGAACTGATAATAAGCTAAGAGGAAAGGCAGGAGCGCAGTGAACCCTTGTGAGTCGGAGTTTGGAGGAAAACTCCATAGTGCCCACACTAGTAATGGGTGAATGATCTCCATTGGCAACACGTACAGTTTTCACAATCGAAGAAGGACGTGAAGAGGTTAGAAGACTACCTTCCCCTGTTAGATGAGTCGAGGCTCCAAAATCGATGATCCATGTAGGGGTAGACATAGAAGCTGTGCTGGCGACTGTACCAAAAGTTGTGGCAAGACTGGTGATTGAAGCAGAAGCAATGGCATTAGTAAGAGAATTCTGTAGTAGTTGACGGAGACTAGCATATTCAGAGACTGTAAAAGAGGGCTGAATGGCCGGTTGTTCTTGATCATTGGTTGAGGCAGTGGCTTCATAATAAGTATCAGAGGGGGTTGTCTCATACGCACTGTTGGCATTAGGAGGCATGCCAAATTTGGCCCAACAACGTTCCGACAGATGATTCAGGCGACCACAATGGATACAAGGTGGAAAGCGGGCAGTAGGATGATCACACCCTTGGCCACGTGATGAGTCTCGTCCTCGTCCAAAGGCACGGCCGCGTCCCCGACCAGATTCACATCCACGTCCCCGTAGTGGATGGATCATCCTCTCGCAAAATGAGCTGATGTCTCAGCATAAGGAGGAGGAGACGGAGACTCAAGTTCCTGAAGACGACCAAAGATGGTCTCAAGAGTAGGTAATGCTGCAACGGTCAGAAATTGATCCTTCACAGGTTTGTATCGAGGATGTAAACCTGATAAGAATTGATATACTTGCCACTCCGCTCGCTCACCTTCCTGTTTATCACAACAGGCCAGTTAAAAAAAAAGAAGCTCTTCAAATAAACCTGTCAGCAGCCTGTAATAGTCAATCAATGATGCATCTCCTTGATTTGTAGACTAAATCTTAGTATATATGTCCGAAAGCCTAGATTTGGTTGTTTTCTGCAAATAGGTATTCTCAAGACTCTCCTACATTGCTTTGGCAGTCTCTTTGTACAGAAGATTGGAGGCAATAGATGGATCAACACTGTTTGTCATCCAAGTGATGACCTGACAGTTATCAACGTACCAGATATTATAGTCTTCGTCCGTCTCTGCGGGCAGAGTTTTGGTAAGAACATAGTTCTGACGCTGACCACCAATGAATACCTTAAAGGACCTATACCACAGTACATAGTTCTCGGATCCTTTTAGTTTGATAGTAGTGCCCTGGACCATCATAGATGAAGTCGGGTATAGGGACTTAGAGTCCATAGTTGTGGGAGTAGATGCCATGGCTGTTGTATAGATCAAGGAGAATAATCCTAGATAATATTTGTAATATCAGAGATCATGAGTACCTAGTGGAATATCACCTGAAAGAGACGCAGAGGTGCGGCCTTGGGAAGGCGGCACGGGCTGGGGAGACGTAGAGGTGCGGCCGGGGAGGGCGACACAAGCAGAGGTGCGGCCTGGGACGGCGGCACAGACAGAAGTGCGGCCTTGGGAGGGCGACACGGACTTGGAGGACGCAAATCCGCGACCTGTTAGGGCGGCTCAGGCAGAGCTGCGACCTGCAACCTGGGAGGGCGGTACCAGCAGGGGAGTGCGTGCTAGGGCGGCACAAGCAGGAGATGGGGAACTCAAGGGCGACTCGCGACCTGGGAGCGCGCGATGGCGCAGGGCGGCACAAGCAGGAGATGGCGAGGGCGCGATGGCGCAGGGGAGTGGCGCAGGGTGCGCGAGGGCGCTACGGCGCGATGGCGAGGACGCGATGGCACAGGAGGTGGCGCGCGCGACTCCTGGGATGCGCGATACCACGATGGCACAGGGGATGGCCTGAGGGGTGGCACGGGGGACGCACAGGGGATGGCCTGAGGGTGGCGTGCGCGAGTCCTGGACGATCGCAGGAGGGTGCGATGGCGCAAGGAAGGCGACGCAGCGGCCTGAGTGGGCGTGGTAGGCGGAGGGTTTAGGGGTCGAGCATGCAGAAGGAGGAGGGGCGGCTGTGGTGGGGTAGGGTTAGGTCAGAACACCGATTTAGGACTGCTGCTCAGATATCATGTTGAAGGGAATGCAATAACTTAATTATTCCAGTAGGTCTAGGGGTTCTTAAATATGACAAAACCCTAGAAACCCTAGAGGATACAAAATGGAGAAAAATACAGAAATACCCATACAAGGGTTACACTGAGTAATGGCTTATAGCCGCTAATATATATTCGTAACACCCTTAATTAAACGATGCATATTCAAATAAGGAATAAGATTTTGAGCTCCAAATAGTCAATATAAGGTAGAAACATCCACGAACTTGATGTAAGAATACCACTTAATAACTAATCTTGATGTTAAGGAACAGAATGGAAGAAAACAATCGTAGAAGAAGAAACATAGAGACAAATATAACAAAGAGATTGAGTTAGTTGGATCTCTAAACTATACATATCAAGAAACATGCTTTCAATTATTCAAGTTCCAAAAAAATGAGCATTCTGATGAAGATGATACAAGCATATGTTGACTTCAAGTACCCAATCAATAACAATCACGAGGAAATTAATCTGGATAAAAATTAGATAGAGTGGAATATGACGTAATATTAGTATTTATGTTCGAAACATCAATCTCTTTGTAGTCAACTTTAAAGTGCAATAAAAATTGCATAACAATTGCCTTCAAAAGATATGAACTTCAAAAATAGGGATTTTTACCCCACGAACTCTATAAACTTCATCAATTACCTTCTCGACCTTTGAAACAACGTAATTCTCCCCTCGACCCCATAAACTTGCTAACCCTTACTCCACAAACCCTGTGGTAAACTCCCATCCATTTAACCGTTAAACATAATCGGATTTCGTTTAAAATAGGTGCATATTGCCCTATTTCTTTACCAAATTTACAGAAGATGCCCTCCTTCCCCAACACCACCCCCTACCTTTGTCACATAATCTTTGACCCCCTCCCCTCGCGCCACCTGACCTCCACCCTCCTGCACTGCCTGACCTCCCACACTCATCCCCCATGCGGCCTGACATGTCTGCGGTGCAGGGCAGACGAGGACAAGTGGCAGACTCGACGGAAAGCCTCGAGGAGCCTAAAGGAGTAACTGCCTCCCCGACATCCCCCTCTGCCTCTAGGTCCATCGTGAGGGCGCCCTCCAGCTCCTCGACCTCCCCCTCCTCCCTGACCTCACTCTCCTCCTCCAAATCTGTTGCAAGGGCGACCTCTTCCTCCCCAACCTCAACCTCCACAATCTCCCCCTCCTCCTGGTCTGTCGCAAGGATGCCCTCCTCGACCTCCATATCTTCCTCCATGTCCGCCACTGCCACCCTCTAGATCTGTCGTAGCTTCTGATTTGATTTGGTAGAAGAAGAGGAGGAAGAAGCGGGAGGAGAAGGAAGGAGAGAGGGAAATTGAAGATCCATCACCTGATTTTCTTTGGCTAGATTAACTCAAGTTTAACCCAAGTAATTGACTACAATAAAGTTAATGTTGACGGTAGTGTCTGTGGGGTAAGACAGAGCAAGTTTACGGGATCGAGGGGGAATAACATTCTTTCAAACGTCGAGAAAGTAACTGACAAAGTTTATATGGTTCACAGGTAAAAATCCCTCAAAAATATGGTCTCTTTAACATCATGATGTGTTGATCAATATGGCACATTATATCCAATTCTAACTTTTTACCGTTTTCACTTTAAATATGAAACGTGTGCATTACCTCGATGACAAAAACCACCTCAAACTTTTTAAAACCGTGATCAATATATCCTAACTCCATATCCCCAGTGTAACAACTTGTGTGCCTTTCTTCAACATTGGTAACCAATACAAAGTTAGTCTTACACATGGCATTAAATTTCAACGAAATTCGATCGCATTTCTGTCGAATATCGATATTCTGTTGAAATCAAAATTCGACCGAAATGGCCGAAGTGACTGAAATGTGAGGGTCGTAGTACAAAAAATGACCGAAATGTCCGAAATTTTGATCGAATTTCGACCGAAATTCCACCGAAATTCCGTTTCAGTCAGTCACCGGAATGGTGACCGAAACTGACATTTAAGGCCTTGGTCTTACATAACATCATTTTTATACACTAATCCTTCCCAGGCCGACGCCGGAGCCGGTGCCGTCGGCCTGCTATTTTTTGGCCCCTAGAATGACGTCCTATATATCTGGGCCCGTTCAATAGACAGAGCCAACTACCTGCATAAAAAATGGACCCTATACAAAATCATATAATTGCATTTCAATTTACTCCGTAATCATGTATGATAAGCGTTTTCGAGCCAAGATTCACCATTCATTTATTTTGGGATGCGGGATGGAAATTAAGGGAGGGAAATTAGAGAAGACGAGAGGAAGGGAAAACAATGTCAGTACGTTCAGTTTTGGGTGGAGAAGCGCAGAAAGAGAGGAATGGATAGAACTGGAGAAACTCCAAATTTTATAATCTCAAATATGTCTTTCTCATGAATCTAATAGGCCCTTTATATAGAGGAGTGATATGATTGCAAAGCATAATTAATTTAATCAAATAAAATCCTAGCGACCCTAACTTGATCTCTAAAAGGATACCTCATGTAAACAACCAAACCATCTATTATATCCTAGAGATCGCATATGACCTAAGATTAAATAAAAAAATCAAAGACTAAAATTGGACGAAAAAGTAGGAAAGTGACGAAGAGAAGAAATGCCTTGTTAAAAAACATACCTTGCAAAGATCATTTAAAGAAGGGGTAATGCGGTCGAAATTCTCATATTTAAAAATGTGACTTGTGTCTATTACTCGTGTATGATGTATCTTCAAAACTGAAAAGAAAAGCTCTATTACAAAAAAGACTACTTCGGTGAAAACATTGAAACTAATTCACCGACGAAAAAACAACAAATTGAAACCCCATAAGATTCTCTCAGTTGCATGATGAAAAGTAGAATTTGGAGGAGGCGGCATTGACCTTTTAGATCATTGTGTAGACCATGACCAGCTAAAATTGTACCATGGAGTAATAATTTCTTTAAGGTTTTCTGCAGGTACCACAGAAATAATTAGTTCAGAAATTTAGCAACAGCCCATCAATAATGAAAATACAAACAGGTTGTATAATCACCTGCACGTCAGCCAACGAACATGTTATTCCATCCAAATCTTCGGACGATAATCCGGTTATATGAGTTCTGTAATCAACTACAGCCTTGTTTGGCTTAATGAGCATGTTGACTAGTACCTGTAAACCATAATTCATCCTCAGAAATACCACAAAAACTAGAGCAATGCTGTTAGAAGAACAAGTGATCCAAGTACTATGAAAGCCTGCCTTTAATATATGAAAGATTCCCAAAAGAATTCCAGACATGCACCTAAAATAATAAAAAATGATAAAACAAAACAATAATGATAGACACGTCGATCAATCAACAGCATCCCTCACCCTAAAGCATATATAGACAACGGGCTCTAACATAGAATAATCAAAACATAAAATTATCGAAACAAGCAAAGAGAAAGGCTTGGTAAACTCATTTATCACCAAATCAATCTAGGCAGACCTTACGAACAACACCTTTATTGCATAAAAAACCCTGAACAAGTTCCATCAAACAAAGCACAAAAGGAAACGAATAGTATATCAAAAGCCTTATAAAAATCGTGACGCCTTCTCCCACTATAAGTAGGGTCGGGTACATGGATTCTTGCTCAAATCCATGTTGAAGGATTCGACTATTTTTTTACATTGGTTGTCGACTACCTAACGCAACCCATACAATGGTGGGATTTGAACCCTGGTCATTTGGGTGGTAGGCACATTGGACTATCACCAGAACATTTCTATAAGGCAAATCCTTATAGAAATAAAAATCATTATCATAACCAATCATGCATATAGATATACCAAGTAATTTACAAAGATCAACCACAATGTCCAAGTATTTTAGACCGATTCAAACTATAAAAATCATTATCATAACCAATCATGCATATAGATATACCAAGTAATTTACAAAGATCAACCACAATGTCCAAGTATTTTAGACCGATTCAAACTCTCGTATAACTACAAGAATTCTTATTAAATCCATGTAGAAGAATCCAACTATTTTTTACACTGATTGTCAACTACCAAACACAACCCTCTGCAAGAGCATGGTATGAAAAAACTAGCCTTGAGGTGATTGAGGCATACGCTTTAAGGCGAGGCAGTCCTTTTTAGCCTCGAGGGCCTCGATCCAGTCCAGTGAGGCATGCGCTTCAGGAGGACGAGGTGTAACCTCGAGGCAATCAAGGCATTTTTACTTTTTGAGGTATTTTTATGATTTTAATGGTGTTCTTGGTAATTTGAGAAGCTTATAAATATATGCATCTTTAGGATAATGATTGTACGAGATAAATGCATAAATCTGATGTTTTTTTGTACATGTGACTCCATGTTTACTATTAATTGTGTCCGACCACTTCGTAAACACTTACTATTTCTCTTTTCTAAATGAATTCATAAATATAAAATCCAACAATACTCATAAACTTAATAAGCTTTGCAATATATCAAGCAAAACGAAATAGATAGGGTTTACGATTTATCATGATGTCATATATTATATGTTTGACATATAACCTAAATTTCTTCGACGTATATTTAATCATACATTTAATTACAACAATATTTCAAAAGTTTGCTCGAAATGGATAGGATTCATGCTCTCATGCAGCCATACATTATATGTTAGACACATAGCATAAATTCCTTCAACGTATAATTAGTCGTACTTTTAATTACAACAATATTTCAAAGATAAATATGTATTGTTTAATTCTTTCACAACATTTATAGACAGAGTTCCTTTTTGATTGGATGAAAATATGTAGAAAGGAATATGATGGTGTTCTATCTTCTATTATCGTGTTCTTATCTCAATTATTTCATCATATTTTATAGTGTTAAGTATTATATTTTGGGAAAAGAATATATCAAAGGGATGGGATGAAGAGAAAGATCGTGATTAAAGGGAAGTGTTGGATAGAGAGGGATGGAGTAAGAGAGAGAAAGGGCAAGGATGATAGAGAGAATCAAGATATATGGGGGAGAGAGGATATAAGTGAAAGGAGATGAGAGAGCGAAAAGGGAAACAAAATGTGAGAAAAAGATGTGAGAAGGGAGGGAGAAGAAAGATAAGAAGTCAGTGTTGAAAAAGAGAGGAGATAATAAATTTGTAAAGTGAGAAAGGAAGAGTGACAAAGAGAACCTTGGTGAAGAAGAAGAAGAGGGGTAGATACCTTTGGAGATGAGGAATGAGGATGGTGGATAAAAAGAGAGGGAACATTGAGGGAGGAGGGAAAGAAAAAGATACGGGGGAGATAAATAGAAGGGGAGAGAGGGATACGAAAAAAAATTCTTTCCCTAAAATATTTTCTTCTTTTTCTTGAATCTATTCCATTAAACGAAGGACCCTATTTATAAATGGGTCATACAAGATGGTAGAGAATACAACACAATAGTAGAAGTCTACTCCTACGGAGAAAAAGAGGAGAAACATCTAAAGACATTTTCTCATTGTCTAACCAAGAGGAGGAAGATGATTCCAGATCATTGTCTAGCCTTCAAAAAAATATAAATTTCAACAAAACCCTTTATGCTTAGCATTTTACAAACGGTGCTAAAATCTATATTCTTCTACGATTGTACATAGGGACATTTTGCAACTAAATCATAGGATCACTTCTATGATCCGACTCCTACTCGAGATCTGAAGTACGATGGAGTTTGGAGTATATATAGCATTAATCTGACATAATCAAAGAAGGTGAAGGCCAAGAAGGCAACTAAGAAGATTTTGCCTCCTAACAACTTGTCTTAAACAACAAACGTACACTTCACATGCTACCTGAAGGGTCAGTCTCTCCCAAAGAAATGATATTCCCTCCTCTTCGGCAACTTACGAAAGTGATTTAGCTCGCATGCAGAATTATGCCATTGGCTCTCTTGTGGCCTTAGGAATCAAATCTCATTGTCCTAGCTTATATTTGATTCCCTTTAATGTCTTTGCTTTCCACGAAGACATCATGCATTTTATCATTAAAGTTTAGGGTAAACAGAGTGGGACATAAGTGAGGATTTTTCTTCACATGTCCATGATATATTGAAGCCATAATGGGAGGATAAATTAGTCTATTATACCCTTTCTCTTGCTGAGTACCAGTGGAATAGCATGAAAGATAAGGAAGTAACCAAAAGTATTTTACATATACGCCATTGTCCAGTAAAATTTCTACCCTAGACGAGGAAAAGTCGGCATACAATCAGTAAATTGGGTACAGTTAGGGAAAGCCCCAACTTATAGATTTTTCCCTACCTCTCAAACACTCACACCCGCATAAGGCCCCTCATCTCCCGTCCCAATTGAGAAGCTAACAAGACTCTGACGGTGGATCGGAAGTTGGGTGCCACCTCGAAACCAGGCCACACTGTAAGGTTTATCGAGTGGTTGAGTTGGTAGGCCCAACTTATCGACCATTTCTTGAGACACGAAGTTCTCAACGATTCCTCCATCAATGATCAACGAACAGCAACGCCCTCTTGAGGTGCAGGTGGTTCGGAATATGTTGCGTCGCAGCCAACTATCAGCGTCATTGGTAACGGGTGTAAGCAAGATGTTTGTGGGTGCGCTGTCAGGAGCGATAAAGTCCTCATGTTCAATTACCAGGAATGGTCCGGACACATCTCCATCCACTCCCAGAAGCTCATAGTCATCAGTTTCAGTGGTGACAGCAGTCAAAGTGGTCTGATCCTCTTCAGATGGTTCATGTTGGTCAGGGTCAGGGTCTTCGACGGTACATAAATGGGCGGGCTTAGCCTTAGAGTTTGGGCACTCTGTCGCGCGATGTCCCTTTTGATAACATGGGAAACGGGTATCAGGTCCTACAACAGGTCCACTCCCCAAGATGCCTGGTCCGGAGTTTCCAGTAGATGGTCGGGCGACGGCAGGAGTTGAAGGTTTGGCTTGGGATTTACCCGTAGCAATCGAGGGGGAAACTATCGGTTTGGAGGTCGCCATCGGGGTACTGGTGCGAGGGACGGAGTTCACAGAAAAAGACATCCTCCTTGTCTGGGCCTTAGCAAGCTTAGTCTCAACCCGTTCAGTATGCTTGTAAGCTTCGTCGATGTCTCGACAGTTGTTGAGGTAGAGTTCATCCTGGATAACTTGGCGGAGTCCTTGCATATAGCGGGTGACTTCTTGGACAGGAGTCTCCTGCAATCGGTTGCGATGAATGAGTGATTGGAACCCTTCGGTGTATTCTCTCACGCTCATGGTGCCTTGTTTCCATGACTGCAGTCGCGCGTATAGATCTCGTTTGTAATCTTCAGGCACGAACTTGGTTTTCAGTTTGGCTTTCATCTTGCTCCAACTGCGGATCTTACATTTTCCTTTTCGTTTGCGTTCAGATTGCAAACGGTCCCACCATAGCAGAGCATGTCCCTTTAGTTTGATTGTGACAAATTGAACTTTTCGTTCGCTAGGCATAGACTTCCATACAAAGAAGTGTTCGACGGTTTGGAGCCAATCCAAAAAGACATCAGGGTCTCGTCCTCCGTCAAATTTCGGGACATCAAGGCGGATGCCTCGATCCCATCCGTCATCGGGCCTTGGGCCATGCTGCGACGTGAATTGCGGACCATTAGAGGGTTGGGTCGTATATTCTGGGGTGTGTGGCTCTTGGGTCTTTGAAATAAAAGGAGTTTCATCTCTTAATCCTTCATCATCGCTCTCCTGTGAAAGATAGTCGCTAACACTAGAGTCTCGGGAGGTGTTACTCTGGGAATGTCGCTTCCGACTAGTACGCCGACCCCTGTTGGGTGTCTCCTCATTATGATCTTTTCCTAACATGCGACTATGTAAGGTGGCAATTTGTCCATGTGCGACGGCAACTCGTCCATCCACTGCGGCAATTTTTACGCTCAGTTGATCGTACATATGCGCCAGTTGGGCAGACAAGGCTTCTAATGATAGCTCAGTGTGGGGGTGTTGAGGGGTTGAGAGGTATTTGCCTTTTCAGTCATGGGAATCCTAGACCTTCTTCTTCTGTTGCTCTTTGTTCTTTTCTTTTTTTTCCTTTTTTTCTCTTTTTTTTCTTTTTAATGCAATAAAACGAATGGAACGGATCGAAATGCTCTGATACCAAATTGATGCACCCTAGTTGGAATCGCTAGGATGCAGACTCAATTGCAACCCTAAAATTTGTGCTAAAGGACCAAAGGTCTGAACAAATAAAATGATGTGCAAGGTGAAAACTCTGGAGATCGAAATGCAATGAATTAACTGGTGATAAAAAGACTTCTAGCAAAATCAGCAACAAATGACAACAAATACTCGAGTTCTAGCACAGATTTCACCACAATTTCAGGGCAAGCCAAATAGTAAAAAGTTCCTGGGAAAGTATAGCGATGTTGCAATAACTAGGAATCTCAATACGTCACCAAACCAAGCAGCAACATAACAATCCACAATGCTAATATTATGCGGAGTAATAAACTAAAAGGGCTCTCATACCACAACCGACAAGGGGAGTATGCACGCTTCAGACATGGTCGGTGGTGAACAGGTTGCTGGATGCTTCCGGCAGCACGGAGGGCCCGAGTCTCGGGGGAAAACAATGGCGGCGCCGCGTCTAGTGGTGGGCTGGGCCGTTGGTGGCGGTGGCGGCGGTGGCTGGGGCGGCTGGGGTCGTAGAGGCGGTGGGAGAGGGGGGTTCGGGAGAGAGGTAATCGGCAGGGATGTTGGTGGCGGTGGCGGCAGTGGCCGAGGCGGCTGGTGGTCGCGGAAGCGGCAGGAAAGGAGGGGTCAGGAGAGAGGTAGGCGGGGCGCAGTGACGAGGGGGAGGTGTATGCGGGGATGGAGGCAACGAGGGGAAGCGGACGCGTGGAGGTTTGCACGCGAGAGAGGGTGCGGGACTGGGTTGGGCGAAGGCGAGGCAGGTAGCGTGGTAGGGGAAGGCGAAGGCGTGTGGGTAGGCGCATGAGAAGGCCGACGAGTGCGGGGGGGAAGGAGGAGAGTACGAGGTATGGCGGGAGGAAGATGGGGACTGGCAGAGAGGCAGCGGTAAGGGGGAAAGGGTTAGGATTGGGGGCGAGGGAAGAAACACGGGGGAGGGGAAGAGAGGGGGAGGCGGAAACGAGAGGGAGAGAGAGAGAGAGAGGGAGAAAGAGAATAAGTGAGGGAAAAATAACTTCATTCAAAACTAAATCCAACCCTAGCTAATGGGGTGCCTTTATAGAGGTCAAATCCCCCCAAACAAGCAACAACCTTACTAAAAATAGAAAAAAAAAACAGAAAAGATGATAAGGCCATGAGACTTTTATATAAGTAAATAAAATTAAATAAAACAAATGTTGGACTAAAGAAATTGATCACGTGGTATCATGCTGCATCAACTCCCCCCTACTGAGAAGAATCTCGCTCCGTCAAGATGGCATCGTGGTAGTT
This sequence comes from Ottelia alismoides, assembly GCA_037367405.1. NCBI lineage: Eukaryota > Viridiplantae > Streptophyta > Magnoliopsida > Alismatales > Hydrocharitaceae > Ottelia > Ottelia alismoides. Next base: position 136,640 of record JAZKJV010000384.1, read on the forward strand.
CTGAAGCATATCAGGGCGGAGTTATTGAAGTTTATCCTCGTCAATCCAGGTGCAATCGGTCAGAGGTCGTCCCTTCCATTTGACTAGATAGCGTCGGAAGAGACCACGTCTAGTCGTCATATCTCGGATGTCGGCAATATCTTCAATCTGATCGGCATCAGTCGCGGCCGATGGTTGGCGTGTATCATCAGCGGGAACTACAGGCATGGTGGCATCTGTCTGTTCATCTCCGTGATATAAGAAGAGATCTGATACATTAAAGACTGGCGATGTCTGGACGTCTGGCGGTAGATCAAGTAAGTAAGCAATGGGCCCAATCTTCTTGAGGATTCGGAATGGACCAATCTTTTGGACACTCAATTTTTGGTGGACTCTCAAAAGAAACCTCTCTTTCTTTAGGTGGACCATCACGAATTCTCCAACTCTGAACTCGCTCTCTCTACGGTGGAGGTTGGCTTGGGCTTGGTATTTCTGGGCCATGGTTTGGAGTTTGGCTCGGATTTCGGTATGGATATTGGTTAGGTGTCCGACCAGGTCCTCAGCAGCTGCACTACTCCTCCCTTGCATGGTTGTGGGTGTAAGGTCGAGAAATTGGGTAAGTGGAAAGCCGCACAAACTCTCAAATGGCGATTTTCTGGTGGACCTGTTAGTAGAACTGTTATACGCGAATTCGGCTTAGGGAAGAATTAGATCCCATTTGGACGGAAAGTCCCCTGCAAGACATCGCAATAAATTCCCTAACGATCTATTAACTATTTCGGTTTGCCCATCTGTTTGAGGATGATAAGCAGTGTTGTATTGCAAACGAGTACCAAGACGAGACCAAAGCGTGCGCCAAAAATGACTCAAAAACCTGTTATCGCCATCCGAAGTGAAAGAACAAGGAACACCATGCAATCGAACGATATCACGAAAAAACAAATCAGCGACATGAGATGCATCTGAGGTTTTTTTACATGCAATGAAGTGTACCATTTTAGAAAATCAGTCCACAACCACAAAAATAAAGTCAGCTTTCCGTACCGTGAGGGGTAAGCCTAGCACAAAATCCATAGTGATGTCTTCCCAGGGTCGTAGAGGAATCGGTAGAGGTGTATACAACCTAGTGTTCTGCCTATGGCCTTTGAATCTCTGACATGTTTGACATTTTTGTACAAATTTTGTACCATCCTTTCGCAATTGTGGCCAATAAAATTGTTCTTGGAGGAGAGTCAATGTCTTGTCCCTTCCAAAGTGTCCAGCTAAGCCACCGTTATGCAGCTCTGAAATTAGGTTCTCTCGAAGGGAAGTGGCAGGAATGTACAGTCGGTGGGCCTTGAACAAGAATCCCTCATGAAGGACATAAGTGGCGGTCGGATCTTGTCCAATATCAACACACTCTGCATAAGCTTGTCCGAAGTCAGGGTCAGTGGGGTAGAGATCCTTGAGTGCGTAAAATCATGTTGTGCTGACGGTCATTGTGGTCAGGGCATGTGCTCGCCTGCTCAATGCGTCGGCCACGCGATTCAGGGTCCCCGCCTTGTGCTTGAGATGGAACGTGTATTCTTGGAGGAAACTAACCCATTTTGCATGACGCTTGTTAAGGATTTTCTGTGAGCTCAGATATCTTAAGGCTTCATGATCAGAGTTAAGGACAAATTCACGCTGGATTAGATAATGCCTCCAATGCTTGAGAGCTTGCACCACAGCATAGAATTCGACATCATAAGTGGAGTACCGTGATCGAGCTTCATTCAACTTCTCACTGTAGAATGCCACAGGTCGTCCTTCCTGACTCAGGACGGCACTAATCCCAACATGTGAGGCATCGCAGTCAACTACGAAAACCTTGGAGAAGTCAAGAACCTTGGTTTTCAGTTTGGCTTTCACCTTGCTCCAACTGCGGATCTTACATTTTCCTTTGCGTTCAGATTGCAAGCGGTCCCACCATAGCAGAGCATGTCCCTTTAGTTTGATTGTGACAAATTGAACTTTTCGTTCGCTAGGCATAGACTTCCATACAAAGAAGTGTTCGACAGTTTGGAGCCAATCCAAAAAGACATCAGGGTCTCGTCCTCCGTCAAATTCCGGGACATCAAGGCGAATGCCTCGATCCCATCCGTCATCGGGCCTTGGGCCATGCCGCGACGTGAATTGAGGGCCACTAGAGGGTTGGGTCGTATATACTGGGGTGTGTGGTTCTTGGGTCTTTGAAATGAAAGGAGTTTCATCTCTTAATCCTTCATCCTCGCTCTCTTGTGAAAGATAGTCGCCAACGTGTCCGTCGGAGGTGGAAGAACTAGAGTCTCGGGAGGTGTTACTCTGGGAATGTCGCTTCCGACTAGTACACCGACCCCTGTTGGGTGTCTCGTCATTATGATCTTTTCCTAACATGCGACTATGTAAGGTGGCAATTTGTCTGTGTGCGACGGCAACTCGTCCATCCACTGCGGCAATTTTTACGCTCAGTTGATCGTACATGTGCGCCAGTTGGGCAGACAAGGCTTCTAATGATAGCTCAATGTGGGGGGTGTTGACGGGTTTAGAGGTATTTGCCTTTTCAGTCATGGGAATCCTAGACCTTCTTCTTCTTCTTCTGCTCTTTGTTCTTTTGTTTTTCTTTCTTTTTTTTCTCTTTTTTTTCTTTTTTATGCAATAAAACGAATGGAACGGATCGAAATGCTCTGATACCAAATTGATGCACCCTAGTTGGAATCGCTAGGATGCAGACTCAATTGCAACCCTAAAATTTGTGCTAAAGGACCAAAGGTCTGAACAAATAAAATGACATGCAAGGTGAAAACTCTGGAGGTCGAAATGCAATGAATTGACTGGTGATAAAAAGACTTCTAGCAAAATCAGCAACAAATGACAACAAATACTCGAGTTCTAGCACAGATTTCACCACAATTTCAGGACAAGCCAAATAGTTAAAAGTTCCTGGGAAAGTATAGCGATGTTGCAATAACTAGGAATCTCAATACGTCACCAAACCAAGCAGCAACATAACATTCCACAATGATAATATTATGCGGTGGAGTAATAAACTAAAAGGGCTCTCATACCACAACCGACAAGGAGAGTATGCACGCATCAGACTTGTTCGGTGGTGAACAGGTTGCCGGATGCTTCCGACAGCACGGAGGGCCCGAGTCTCGGGGGAAACAATGGCGACGCGGCGTCCAGTGGCGGGCTGGGCCGTTTGTGGCGGTGGCTGGGGCGGTTGGGGTCGTAGAGGCGGTAGAGAGAGGGGGGTTCGGGAGAGAGGTAATCGGGCTGGGGCGTTGGTGGCGGTGGCCGAGGCGGCTGGTGGTCGCAGAAGCGGCGGGAAAGGGGGGGTCGGGAGAGAGGTAGGCGGGGCGCAGTGACGAGGGGGAGGTGTATGCGGGGATGGAGGCGACGAGGGGAGGCGGACGCACGAAGGTTTGCACGCGAGAGAGGGTGCGGGATTGGGTTGGGCGAAGGCGAGGCAGGAAGCGTGGTAGGGGAAGGCGGAGGCGTGTGGGTAGGCGCAGGAGAAGACCGACGAGTGCGGGGGGGCGGGGGGGTGGGGGGGTACGGGGTACGGCGGGAGGAAGATGGGGACTAGCAGAGAGGCGGCGGTAAGGGGGAAAGGGTTAGGGACGAGGGAAAGAAACACGGGGGAGGGGAAGAGAGGGGGAGGCAGAAACGAGAGGGAGAGAGAAAGGGGGAGAAAGAGAATAAGTGAGGGAAAAATAACTTCATTCAAAACTAAATCCAGCCCTAGCTAATGAGGTGCCTTTATAGAGGCCAAATCCCTCCAAACAAGCGACAACCTTACTAAAAATAGAAAAAAACAGAAAAAATGATAAGGTCTTGTATAATGAGCTTTTTACATACGTAAATAAAATTAAATAAAACAAATGTTCGACTAAAGAAATTGATCACGTGGTATCATACTGCATCACATAACAAAGGAAATATGTGCAACTATGTGAATATATACATATATATAGTTCTGAAGATAAAATAAAAGAGCCATCCCTTTGATAAGGAAGGTTTATAGTAATGATTCTGAGTCCCATATAAATAATCAAGTGATTTAAGAATATACTAATAGTGGGTAAGTGCAATCCCATATAAATAATAAATAATTCGAATAATTTAATTATTAATAAAAAATATAATAATACATGTGCAGCCAACACATAAAATATAATAATAAGTCATTGCAGCAAAGACATTTTCAAAAATATAGTTATTTTCACATTTCAAGCAACAAATTCATTTTCATGTATATGACCGTAAGAAGCCATATATTATCAAGAGATATTACAAAAGATCAAGTAACTAATTCATTGTTGCAATAGTCGCCAACGAGATCGATTAGTCGATCCGACTGCGCTATTCTGTGGGGCGAACGAATAGAATAATTTCATCAACTAGTCGATCGACTAATAAAAACAATATTTTATTACTAATGTTATTTTTGTTTTACATGTGAACAACTTAGTAGTAATTCAACTGATTTTTTATCTTGTTAATTAATGATTATACATGTATAAAAATATTTATAAGCATTTGATATCAGATTTTATATTTAACAACAACAAAGCCTTTTCCCACTTTAATTAGGGTTGACTACATGGATTTTTTTGCCTACATTTTATCTTGGGTCATTCTCGAGCTTACATCCAAAAAACTAATATCCCTTCATATAGTCTCATTCCAACACTTCTTGGACTTTCCACGTCCTCTTTTAGCTGGCTCAACATTCCAAAATTTACATCTCCTCACCGATGCAGCAACTGACCCCTTTGCAAATGGCCAAACCACCTTAAGCGATTTTCTCGCATCTTATCCTCGATTGAAGCTACACCAACTTTCATCCTGATGGCATCATTCCGAATCCAATCTTTACGTGTATGTCCACACATCCACCTTAGCATTTTCATTTATGTTATTATCGTTCTCTGCACATATTTATGGTTCACATGCCAACATTCAAATCGATAGAGCATAGCAAGTCTCACAGCTGCTTTGTAAAACTTTCCTTTGATTTTCAAAGGAATTTTCTTATCATAGAGAACAGTAGAGGCTCCTCGCTACCTTAGCCAACTAGCATTTATTTTATTTGTAACATCTCCATCAATTTCTCCATCATGTTGCAAAATAGATTCCAAGTATGGAAAAGAATCTTTCTTCTCAATGTTATCATCACCAATGTTAACATTGATTTCTTCACCATTGCTTCCATCAAAAGTACACTCTATATATTCAGTCTTAGCCCTACTTATACGAAATCCTTTAGTCTCCAATGCATGTCTCCAGACCTCGAGCTTCTCATTTACTCCATCTCTAATCTCATCAATCAACGCAATATCATCAGCGAATAACATACATCAAGGTATCTCATCCTGAATGTGACTTGTCAACTCATCCATAATCAACGAAGAAGGAATGGACTCAAAGTTGAACCTTGATGCAGACCAGAGTTGATGTCAAAATAGTCAGTCTTCCTAGATTGTATCCTTACACATGATGAAGTCCTATCATGCATATCTTTTATGATGTTAATGTATAGGATAGATACTTGTCTCTTTTCCAAACCTCTCCACAATATCTATTGTGGGAAAGAATCATAAGCCTTCTCTGAATCAATAAAAATCATATGGAGTCTCTTCCGTTTAGCTCTGTCAATCTCAATTGTTCTCCTTAACAAGTGGATGGCATCAATAGTTGAGCGATCAGGCATGAATCTGAATTGATTTTCTTTTACTTTGGAAACTTGTCTCAAACTTCTTACGATCACACATTCTCAAATTTTCATAGTATGACTCATCAGCTTGATACTTCTGTAATTTGAACAATTTTCAATATTATCATTTGTTCATATAAAGAGGCACAACGATGCTTCTCCTCCATTCTTCAGGTATTTTCTTTCTTCCCCAAATAACATTGAATAAATTTGTAAGCTAAGTCAACCCACGCTCACCTAAAACTCTCCAAATTTCTCCAGGAATGTCATCTGATCCTACACCTTTCCCATGTCTCACAGATTTCAAAGCCTCCTCTACTTCCATCCTTTGTATTCGTCTGTAGCTTGCACGATTCAAGTAACTTTCACTACTAGCTAAATTTCCCAAAGTGATCTCTCTATCTCCTTCCCCAATGAAAAGCTTGTGGAAGTATTGCTTCCATCTAGTCTCTATATCCTTCTGAGTAACAAGCATTTGACCTCCCTCATCCTTAATGCATCTCACTTAAGAAAGATCTCTAGTCTTTCTTTCTCTTGCTTTTGCCAGCCTGAATATATCCTTCTAGCCCTCCTTAGAATCGAGATTTTTGTACAAAACTTCATAAGCTTTTGACTTAGCTTCGCTTGCTGCCTTCTTTGTTTCCTTCTTAGTTATTTTGTAGTTTAAGATAGTTTCAATTGTTCTATCCTTAGACATAGCTTTAAAGTATGCTCTTTTAATTTTGATTTTCTCTTGCACCCCTCAACTCCACCACCAAGCCACTTTTTGGCATGAAGCTCCTCCCTTTGACTCGTCTAGTATCTCTTTGGCTACCCTTCGGATACAAGATGCTACCGCCTCCCACATCTCATTAGCACTTACATTACAATCCCAAGATAAATCTTCTAAAACCTTCTCCCTAAAGATTGATTACTTCAATTGGAGATTCCATGATCTAGTTCCAGTGATCTTGGAAACTTTCCTTGTCTTTACTAGCCCTTTTATTTGCACATCCATGACCAACAAATGATGTTCGGGGTCAGGCTCTCTTGGGATTACTTTGCAGTCTTTTCAACAGTAGTACAACCGATCTCTTCTTCTCAATGCAAAGTAATCTATTTGTGTTCTAGTCGAGCCACTATTATAAGTAATTAAATGTCCATCCCTCTTCGAAGAGAGTAATTGCAATGAAAAGATCATAAGATGTTACAAAATCCAGGAAGACTTTCCATCTTCCTTTCAACCCTCGAAGACATGTCCTCCGTGAACATTAGCATACCCTGAAGCATCATTTCCCACATGCCCATAAAGATCTCCACCAAAGAAAATCATCTCTTTTGTCGAATTCCATGCATAATCTTATCCAAATCATCCCAAAAACCTCGTTTAATCCTATCATCTAAACCAAGTTGTGGTGCATAAACTGAGATTATATTCAAAAAAAATTTCTTCGAACACCACTTTTAGCAATATAATCCAAACCCCAGATCTTTGCACCTCAACCACACAATCATTCGAATCCTTATAAACAAACCACTCCAGCACCATTTCTTCCATTATCTTTACAAGAATACCAAAGTTTAAAGCATGTCATCACGACATCCCTTGCTTTCTCTCCAACCCATTTTGTCTCTTGTAGACATAATATCTGAATCTTCCTTCTTGTCATTGCATCAACAATCTCCATCGATTTGCCAATCAAAGTGCCAATATTCCAATTACATATGCGCAATTTCCTTTGCAATCTCTTTTGGACTAACTTCTTTACCCGCATGCGTCCATCATGCGAGAACCCTTACAAATTTTGGACTGCATCCGAGCGACAATGCAGTGGAACTAGCTTATTAGCCTTATTTACTCGTATGTGTTCCTCATGCAAGAAGCCTTGCAAATTTAAAACCACATTCGGTCAGCGATGTAGCGGCCCTTCCTACTTCTCATTGCATTCGAGCGATGCAACGCGTCGCAAGTAGGGAATGCCTCAACGAAATCTAGATGCTTCATTAATCCATGTTTAAAAGATCCGAACAATTTAGAGACAAATTCCTAAATAGTGTTCTTAAAAGAACATTATTTAGGAATTTATCTGAATGGTTTCGAGAGAAATTCCTAAATAGTGTTAGAACACTATTTAGGAATTTATCTCTCCTGCGTTGGTTGTCGGCTACCTAACGCGCAACCCTTCTTGATTTACACGGGCTTGGGACCGACCACGGTTGAGTTAGATTTTATATTTAAAATAATAAAAATACATAACTAAACATTTCCAATTAGTTACTCGAATAGTGTTTATTATTTATCTAGTGATCCTCTAGGTTGAATATCAAATACCAACTTCTGCAACCATGTCTAACCTTGAGAGGGTTTATAAGACTTTTCATGATGGTTTAATTTAACTCGTATAAGAAGCACAAAGACCCTACAAAGTTGAAGGGTGCGTTTAGATCGGGGGAAACTCGAAGGATTTCGGGTTTTCCCCAAAACCCAAGGGTTTTGCCCTAGGTTTTTTCATTAAACCACTCTTTTCCACCCCAGTAGGCCCCATGTGATGTATTTTCTTCCCTCTCAGGTGGGACCCACCCTAAAACCACTATTTATATCATTTATAATATTAAATCGCCCACTTCTCTCTCTTTAATTTCAAAAAATATGTATAGTATATCATATTATCATCTAAAAATTATAAAATACTCAACACCGAATCATCTTCCAAACTTCAATATAATCACATCACAACAAATCATAATAAACCCTTTCAGCAACAAACACTCCATCCAAGCACCAAAACACGCAAAAAAAGTATCCACCAAATAGCCCTTTTTTGGGATAGTTATCCTCTCCAAGATAGCCCTCCATCCAAATGGCCTCGAAATCTTTCGACAGTAGAATTGCTTGTAAAGTATGAAACACAATTACTAAAAGTATCACCACAACCACTTTTTCAATGCTAGAAAATGGTCGCCTTGAGGATGGCTTCTTCCAGTCACAGCAGAGCATTATGCAGGGGCGTCCTCTTGCATCAATGCTTTTTGCGATTGTAGCCGATGTACTGCATCGCATGGTTGAGCAGGTGCAGGCAACTGATCTCACATCAGGGTAAACTTTTGACGATATCTCTATTCCTCTCTTACAATATGAAGACGACACCATCTTCTTTATCGAGGGAGACAAAGAAGAGGCCAAAGGAATGGCAGCCACGGTGGAATTTTTTGGAGAATTGTCTGGGCTTATTCTGAATCATATGAAATCTAAGGCTATACAATTTGGTTTTTCTAACGAAGAGGAACATTAGTGTTGTAAGGAGTTAGGTATTACTAACATGAATAAATAAAATTGACTCCAAACCACCTCCATTGTGAAGATATTATTAACAAAAATAAATAAAAAATACAAAAAAATTGCTAACTCAAATAAGTGTCAAATAATCTCAAAGTCTACTTTCACATCTGACGGACTAAAATGCGCATATCTCCCTCATACAATGTTTGATCTTGGTCTACTCACATTTAAAGTACTCCATTTTCAAATACCTTCAAAACAAGACCAATTTCGTAAAATTCAGAGCTCGTATGTGAAAGTTGGATTTTGGGCCTCTTTTGCGCATTTTAACTTTTTGCTATTTTTGACATAAGTTTTTATGTACATAATTAACTCTTTGAATTTTATTTCTTTTTTATTTTTGTTCTTTGATGAAAGTTTTATTAAACAACATAAAAATCCAAATCTATATCAAGACTGAAATCAAAGAAATTGAATGTGTCTGAGTGTACGTTGTGAGTCCGTACAAAAGTCTCGTGTTTCGGACATCTATTTTATTTCCTTAATTTCTTATTTATTAAAAATGTAAAAAAATAGATTAGTGTGTAATTAATTTTCTTGCATTTCATCGTACTTTTCTATAATTTTATACTCTTTTAAAACAACTAAAAAATTACAAAAAATCAATTTTTTATACACATGGAGACCACCAAAAATATCACTTTGTACAAAGGACCTCTTTTACTAGCAGATCCTTCATGAAAGTTGTAGATATCGTCGAGACGAACAACTTTTGTGAAGAAATTTTTTCGATCAGAGGTCTCCTATATCTTTTCTATTTTTCTTCCAATTTATTTTTTGAATTTTTTTTGGGGGTGACACGTGACAGTCCCTGAGCGTGCCACGCGGCACCCCTACCTACCCCTCTCTCCTCCCCAGGTCACGTACCGAGCACGTGACCCCTTTCCTCCTCATCTAGCCGTCACCCCCCCCCCACCCCCCGCGTAGCCGTTTCTCCGCACCCCTCGCGTACACGAACGGTCGTCGCCTCCCTTCCCTCTTCACCAACCGTTACGGTCGACCTCCCCCGCCCGAGTAATGCATCCTCCTCACGCCCTCCTTTAAATCCCATCGTCAACCTCATCGTATTCTCCATCCGCCATTTCAAGAAAGTACGATCAGCTCCTCTTTTTTACAAGTGACAGAGGCAAGAAGAGGCAACTACGACCCCTTCTTACTCCGGTGAGATCCGTGGGACCATCTCCCACGCCGCAGCTCCGCCTCCTGTGAGTTGTTGAGCCTCGCTGCGTCCACCGGTAGCGTGTGGCAAAGACCTAAGCCACCTTGTGCAGCTCCATCCCAGGTGAACTCCCTCCTCCCTCAATCTGTGCCCACCGCCCGTATTCTTCCCCTTCGTTTCCCGTCTACCTCCAAGATCCCCTCATCTCAGACCTTACACAAGCCGAAGCTCGGCTCCGTTCCCACACGTTCGCAGTCGAAGCTCCACTCCCCTTCCCTTTGGTTTAGTCTTAACCCTTGCAGGTTCCCGCCCTCACCGTCGACCGGTCGAACTCGCCTCGCGCCCTTGCCGTCACCTAGCAGCATCCGCTCGCTCATCGCCTCCTCCGCCCCTTCGCATGATCGCCACCAACCCTTGTCACCCTCGCGTAGTGTGTAGGTCGACAGGTCGACTCCGCCAGCCTCGCCTTCACACTTTGTCGTGCGCACCGACGCTCGACTCCGCCTCGGTCGAGCCCGAGCTCAAGCTCCTCCATCTTCGTTGTGCGTCTCGACCTCCCACGACCTTCGCCACCATCCCTCACCATTTTGTTTCGCACGTCCTCCGCCACTTCGAGCTGCTCCGCCTGAACGAACCAGTTGCGCCGCCCAGTCATCTGCAGCTATGTGGCTGCACTCGCCTCGTCCAAACATTGTCGCATCGGGCAAACAACCCTTGATCCGATGGCTCTCTCGCTGCCACCTCAACATCACCTGAGCCAAGTCCCAGCCTTGCGGCTCAAGGCAGCCGAACCACCCACTAGTCGCCATGCGCACTCCCCGAGCCTCGGTCCCAGCCTTGAGGCTCAGGTCGACCAAACCTTATCCGAGCCTCGCATATCGTGCCACGTGGCGGCTCGTGTCCGCATCTCAGTCTTTGCCCCCGAGCCTTGCTTCAGCCACCCAAGCCGCAGCCTCACGCACCAAAGCCTCCAGACCGCACATGTCTAGCACGTGCGTTTTGGCGAAATTGCAACCAGACCCCCAAGTATTCCAGAAATTGCAAAAGTAGCCTCGCCGCCCCAGATCATGTGCTTCACATGTGAGAGCAGGGTAAATTGCAGAGAAATTACAGAGACTTTCAGAAATTGCAGATAAGCCCCTCCAAGGATCTCTTTGCGAAAAAATTAATTATTGTTATCACATTTTAGTCCATGACTTTCCGAATTATCATCTTGCTCATTTGAACTTCGATTTTAGCGTATAATATGTTGTTTCGAAGCTCTTTTCATACTCTTTCATCTTACATATCTTGTGGACATATCTGAGGTTGTTTCTTGATGATGATTTTTTAGGATCATTTTGATTTGTGCATGCTGAAAATTGACATTTTGTGTCGTATTCTATTGAGAAAATTGACGACCTATTTTGCAGGGATCCTATTAAATGAGTTCGGGTTGATTAATTGATTTTTGAGAAATCAATATCTGTCGGGACCCATTTGAGGAGATTTTTTTATTCCTCTCGTAATTATTGATCATATAAATTGAGGAATTAATTTTTGCAGGGGTATGATCATGAAGGATTAATTTAATCTCTTGTTGTCTTACGCGATCAAAATCTATTTAATTGAGGATTAGATTAGAGAGGTGTTCGAGATTAAAAATTCGTCGATAAAAACAATTTTTTATCTCCATAATTTGCAGAATTATTCATTGATCTATTAATTTTCTTGCCTGCAGTCTGTGATTAATTTGAAACTATATCTTTTGGTATGTGATTAAACTTCGAGGATATCGATTATTATTGTTGGATTAAAAATCATAATTCACAGATCCTGTGTTGAATTCATTCTCTTTGTTTTTCTTCGCATTGCATCGCATCTTCATTTCATTGTATTATAGTTTTCCGACATAGAAATTAATCGAACAATTATTTATTTATTTAATTTAATATTAAGCCACCCAACTAAAAATCACCATTCCCTGTGTTCGACATTGGTAGACTTCCCAAGTAAAAATATTCCACAATATTCAAACATTGTGGTTTTTGATGAACCGAATTTGCCTCCTATACTACGACAATTCATTATTATTAAAGAGGCAGATTCTGTGTTCATCAAAGGGTTCGCATATGCACCTTGTCGAACAGGAGAGTATTACATTGCCAAAGATGGTTGGGGGACTCATGATATTCCACTTAGAAACCTTAAATGTGGCTCTTCTTCTCAAGTAGGAGATTAGGATTTTGGGGAGAGGTGAAGACTAGTGTTGTCGTCGTATCCATGGTATCTACAGCATTGGAATTCAGGACAGCGTGCAACTTCATGCATTATCCCATCCTTTGGTTTTTAGAAAGGGATCAAGTCAGTGATGCCACATTTTCAGAAGCTCTTTCGCCCAGTGCTTTGTGACAGAAATTCATTTGTCTTCTAAACTAACATCTAGTCGGGTGAAGGATCCATCTCTTCCATATTCCCTCACCATTTTGCTTTGCATGTTGAACGTGATGTACGACTATTGGATTGTTGTTTAAAAGGCGACAGGATGTCATTCTTGACAGAATTCTCATATCAACAGCTTGGAGGAGTTTCTCCTCCTTGTTGAATCTCTAAGGCAACTCGATCGCACGACATATGGCCGTGACCACTACAAAGCTATTACCAGACCACCTCCGCCTAGGACAAACGCTTTGGTTCGCGAATGCAACTTTATCTAGAATGTAAGATTGGTGAACATAATTAGTTTTTTTATGTGGTGATGCGCAGAAGGCGAATTATCATTGTGCAAGACTTATCACTGATGTCTCTAATAGATGTCCCCTTTGTGAATCACATATTGAGACGGTGAATCACCTCTTCTTCCACTGCATGAAGACGCCCATCATTTGGACTGAGATTGATGCTACATGGCTAAATTTAGATAACTTGGACGTGTTTCGGGATTCATTATTTTAGGCATGATATCACCCTAGGGAGGAGCTTCTACTTCATGTTGTAGCTTTATAAGCAATATGGCTAGCTCAAAATGGTTCACTCTTTTTCTTTCAGCATTTCCAAGAAGCATTTCCCCTCAACATCTGCAGGACGGACATCATCGAGTGATCTTGTGGATATCATTACAGCATCTCCATTATCTACTAAGCACCCGAATATCAAATATATAGTAGGTATGCACCCTCCTCTCTCTGAAGTGCAGCTGACACCCTTTTTCAGAGGTAGTGTGTAGGCACGGCGTTACAGAAGGTCTATAGTTAGGCAGTGAATAAGTGTTTTCCTTTCCATGTTGATTCAAGAATCAACAAGTGGAATAAGCGTCGTCTTGGTAAGTTGTTCCAGTGGTGAACCAGAACAATATGGGTTTCAAGGAGAAGCATTGCGAATATAGAGATAAAAAGGAAGTGTTTATTCTGGATAAAAAAGGATTCAGTTCTCCTAAGGGAGCATATGAGGGGAAGCGAGTAGGGCTAATGGGCTTATTATGTGAGATGTGAATATATATATGACGTCACAGAACATGCTGCACGAGCAGGCTGTAAGGGTGTCTCCAAAGTCTAACAGGACTTGTCGCTAATAAAAGACCGGAATAAAAGTAAAATTAATAAAACCAAAAGATTTTGCAGAGAGGTATGACCACGCAAACTCCTGCTCTAATAAAAAAACAACTGCATCACATATCCAACTCTTTTCGTATAATGAATAAGTGGAGAAAATACAGACATGTACTTAAGACAATAAACTCGTAGGAAAAAACACATGACAAAGAAAATGAGACTGACGACAATAACTATGTAGATCAAGGAAACACAACTGTACCTCTAAATTCTGATCTACAGCACATACTTGCACTACTTCATCTGAGCCATCTTCACAAAGGACCATCTCACAATCAACGGCAATAATACTATCGCATTTCATTGCTTTTGAAACTTTACCTAAAGGTATGGTCACCCAGTCCTGCCACCATGCCACATCAGTTTGACATCACCAAAATTGTGGATTTTTAATTTCAAACCAACAGTTAAAAAACTCAACAGTAAAAGCACTCAATTGGAAAACACAGGTGATAGAAGGCATTACATTACCCCGGTCAAAATATGCATGTTATTGCAAAATACATAAATATCACTGCAGAAGCAAAATCAAGGAAACAGAATAACCTATTTCTTCCTCTGTTTTAACATAAAGATCACCTATATCCAATGCATGAAGATGTAAAATCACGCAATCGACGAAATCATATTTCAAAACCACCACTATTCTCCTGTCTGCATTGAGACCTTAGTAATCAATTTAGCTAGAATAAAAGTCCATCAAAAGGTTCTGCAGGGTTGGTGTTACGGACAGCATACATGCTGCCTGAAAGTATAATGATATTCTCCACTCTACAAAAATGGGTTCTTTACTATGAAAGTCTTGAAAATATTCTATGCCATATGCAAACGACCATGCTGGTTTGAAAAGTTTCACTTTCTAAGGTCATTGATATATTATATTTAAATTTTCGGTCCAAATTAAATAAATATGGGGCAGGCATCTGCACGTGTTTACCCCCTTCTCTTACAAGTACAACAAGAACAAAGCCTTCTTTCACAATTAAACAGGGTCTGCTACATGGATTTTCTGCCTCCATTCCAAGGTTTGAAAAAACAAAAGGCGGAACGAGGTGTTCTCCCTAGTGGCGAGACGAGGCGTAGCCTCGAGGCGGTCAAGGCATAAGCCTCAGTTTGTATAAGAAAATAATTAGAAAAAGTATAATAAATATATATATAGATGAAATAATCTAATATGATAGACATAATATATAACATTGTAATATATAATGAAATTTTGAAGATAAGAACATGAAAAAAGATATGTCAATTCCATATTCCATAAACCTTTCTACTAAATTTCTACCCAATCAAAAAAGAAATCAATGACTACTAAAATATTTATCAAAAAATGTGTCATTGACGATAGTTATCATTAAAGATATCCGAATGTTGATATTAAATCATATGATTTGGATTGTAACCGTATATTCTGTTGAACCCAGTTGAGGAACAGTCTGATGTGCCCCCGTGCCACCATACCGTACCCAGTTAAGGAATGGTCAGCGAGCCTGGAGGGGCTAGAAGGGCCCCCTGCGGGGGTTGCAAAGGGCAGCGTCCGTGTTCCAAAATTTTTCTTATATGTGTACTCGAATTCGCATGCATATGAGATTTGCGGATGCAAATGCTTAAGGGAGTAATATTAAGAGTTCATTGAAATAATTGGACATGTTAATGATAAATATGAATAAGAAAGAGGTCAAATTTAAGCATCCATCACGTATAAGTATATCCTCAACAAATAAGCCTTTATAAACATTTGAAACAACCAATAGAACCAATTACTTTATTAAAAAAATATTTGATAAATCCATAACGCCTCAGCTACCGCCTCGCCTCGCCTCACTGCATCGGTCATCCGAGGCGCTCGTCTCGAGGTTTTTTTCGTGTATCTTGTTTCGCCTCGAGCGCTTTGCGCCTCGAGGCGTGTTTCATGCTCCATTCAGATCTATTTTGGGTCATTCTCGGAATTACATCCAAAAAACTAAGATCCCTTCAAATAGCCTCATTCCAACACTTCTTGAGCCCTTCATGCCCTCTCCTCTAACTAGTGCATCAACCGGCCTCCTTTGCAAATGTTGAAACCATCTTAAGCGATTCTCTCTCATCTTATCCCCTATTGAAGCTACATCAATTTTCCTTCTGATTGCAACATTCTTAATCTAATCTTTCCATGTATGACCACACAACCACCTTAGCATTTTCATTTCTGCTATTGTCATTCTTTGCACATGTATATGGTTCACAGACCAACACTCAGACCCCTAGAGCATAGCAGGCCTCACGGCGCTTTGTAATACTTTCAAAGGGATTTGCTTAATCCCAAATAACAATCGAGGCTCATCTCCACTTTAACCTACCTGCATTTATTCTATGAGTAGCATCCCCATAAATTTCCACATTTTGTTGCAAAATAGATCCCAATTATCTAAAAGAAATTGTCTTCTGAACGTTAAACTCCCCCCCCCCCAAAATTTCCCCATATTGCTTCCCTCTACTCTAGCTTCAAAAAAAATTGATTTTTCGAAAGCAGTTTTTTTAAACCTGATTCCTATAAAAACAGTAGCCCGTAACTGAAGGGACCTAAGGAAAGACATAAAAGTAAACCTGGAGTGCAATACAAAATTTTTCAACGCCTGATTATAAGAATTGATCCACGGTATGCGACATCTTTTTTTTGAATGAAAGGTATGCGACATCTTCGAGTGGCATTTAGAGTGTCAACATTAAGTGGCATTTAGAGTGTCAACATTTAGAGTGTCAACATTAAGTGACGATTTTGAATGACGCTTGGATACTTATATGCGGTCTTTCCTTTGGGGCAAGAAGGGTTCTGTGCGTAGCGGCGTTCCCTTGGTTGCTTGGGATGATGTCACTCGGCCTAAGAGGGAGGGAGGGTTGGCGGTGAGGAGATTGGCTATCGTCAACGAGGCTTTTCTTCTTAAATGGGTCTCTCGTCTCTGTGGGCCGGAGGATAATTTGTTGCTTAACTTCTTAAGGATGGTTGTTGGTTTTGACCGTCGGCTAGTGCTGGATTCGGATGGCTGCTTTTTGGCTTCCTCCTCTCACTTCTCGCGTGCTATTGGTCTCGCTCTGGCCAGCAACCGTGGTCGTTTTGTCATGAAGTTGGGCGATGGCTCCCTCACTCATTTTTGGGGCGATGATTGGACTGGTAGGGGGCCTCTTAAGGATAATTTCCCTCGGTTGTTCGCGTTGGCTGCTGACCCGGACGCGAGGGTAGCTTCTTATTGGGATGGTGCTGCTTGGGGGCCTTCCTTTGTGGCCAACCTTTCTGATCAACGGCAACTTGAGTTTATGGCCCTTCTGGAGATTCTGGCGGTCTCGCCCTCGCCTTCGGTGGGCCGTGATCACCTTTGCTGGAAGGATGGCCCTTTCTCTGTTCGTGCTGCTTACAGGGCCCTTCTCCCGGCCTTGGTTGGGGGTGATGATTTGCTAATCCGGGATTGCCAATTCTTTTGGGGTCTCCGGGTTCCTGAGCGGATTGGCATCTTCCTCTGGTTATTCCGTCGTGGGCGTCTACTCACTCGTATCAGGTGTGCCGCTATCTTCCCTTCAGCTGTGCCTACTTGTGGTCTGTGCAACCTGGAGGATGAGACTATCGACCACCTATTCTTTGGTTGCGGCTCTTCGCGTGCCATTTGGGTGGATCTGCCTTGGCTTGACGTTACGGACGCCGCTTCATTCTGTGACTGCTTGGTTCGCTCGAGGGCTAGATGTAGGGTCGACATTCTCTCTGCTATCGCTCGGCTGTGGTGCATTTGGACTTCTAGGAATGAGGCGTTGTTTTCTGGTCAGAGATTCTATTTGGAAAATGTCCTAATTTCTACTTCTCGGTTGGTCCGTGACTGGTCAGTTGTTTAATTGTTATTTTGTGTTTTGTCGGGGCATTGGTTTGGAGGTCCAGTCCGACTATGGTCACGCTCTTTTATTTCCCTTCTACCATTTGTATTCTCCCACTGTAAGTCTCTTTCTTTCCTTTATTTTCTATTAATAAATTTGGGGTGGGCACCGTCGAGTGCGCCCCCCGTTTTTGGAGTTTCAAAAAAAAAAAGTGACGATGTTTGTTATAAGTTTGTTCTATCTCTTTAATACTTCCCATATTCTTTAAACTTGTGATTTTTCCAACCCAACTCCTATATAAGGGTTAGGGCTTCATTGCCAAAAAAAAAAGTCGAGTTGTTTTCTTGACATGGATTCAAATCAATAATCCTAGTCTCCTAGATATGTGCTTTGTACCTTCTATGATGTGTCATTTTTCTCTACAGTCAGTCAAAACAGGTTTTCATTCTCAATGCATGCCATGCAAGTGCTCCACCAACTCCCACCCACCCTTCCACAGCCCAGCAGCCCTCACTGCCAATGCTTGTTGTCATGCCGCCCAATGGCCCTCATTTTTTTTGAGTAAGAACGTGGAAGAGCCCTCCCAAGCTGGGAGTCACCATACCAAAATTTTCATTGATTTGCAAGAAGTTACATCAATTGGAGACCCAGAAATTGTACAAAGCGTTACAGTGCTACTACATTTTCATAGTAAAACCAATGCCCCTTGAAAGTGGCATCATTCCTACCAAGCCAAATAGCCCAAAGCACTGCAAAAGTCCTGGAGACATCACCGGAGGATCCGACTCCCACTGAACGAATAGATCTCCAAAAAAGATCCGCACAGGATGATTGCACCCATGGCAGCTCCAAAGATTTACACATGTTTATCGACGCCCTGCATCCGAAGAAGATGTGGTTCGCATCTTTCACGCCATCCTCGCATCTGTCACAACTGATGTCCGTCACGCCCAGCAATCTACCCCTTCTGACGTTGTCACACAAACGGTCTCTCCTCATGCACCACAGAAACACTTTAACCCGAGTAGGGATCTTTGCCGCCCAAATCATCTTCAAATCCACGTATAGATCTTCGTCTCACTCCACCACACCACCACACAATTTTCGGTATGCCATCTTTACCGATAACTTACCCGCCGCCCACTCAAAATGATCAGGCTCCCCCCGACATCTCCCCGACCGGGGGAATCTCCGCAAGCAGCCGCAAATACTCCTGCACCCTCTGCTCCGAGAGAACCGCGAGAAACCTCGATGCCCATGTCCCAGAGTCCACAACCTCCGCCATCCACGCCCCCTTGTCAATGGCCAGTGCCATCAACCTAGGGAAGCGGTTCGCCAGCATCCCCTCCCCCGTCCAGTTATCATGCCAAAATCTGAAAAGGAGACCATTTCCCAACCTTGGTCGAAGGAAAGGCCTCATGCCCGAAATCACCGCACGGATCCCGCTCCACAACGAAGACTCATGACGTCTTCTTGCCGCCACCAGTTCGCCCGTGATCCCATAGATCTCCCGCAGCAGCCGCAACACCAGTAAGTCCGAAGAACCCCAGATGCGCACCACCCATTTGGGAAGCAAGGCTCTGTTCATACATTCCACATCCTTGACTCCCAGACCACCCTCTGAAACGGGTACAGCAAGATCCCTCCAAGCCACCAAGTGCAACCCCTTCTTTTCCTACCTCCCATTAGACCAAAAAAAAAGATCTCATCAAGGCCTCCACCTTCCTTCTGACCCCATCAGGCATCAGGCGAGTCAAGAAGGAAAAAATCGGAGTGGCAGAAAGGACGTGCTTGAGTAAGGTAAGCTTCCCGCCCTTTGACAAGTGATAGCCTTCCACCCCTCCAACCGCTCCTCCAATCTCCGAAGAACACAGTCCCAGTCGGACTTCCTCAGTCTATCGTCAATCAAAGGCAACCTCAAGTAGGTGATGGGTAAACAGCCCAAAGGGCAACCCGCCCATTCAGCTAACTTGTTACTTTCCTCATCCTGCATCCCAAGTGTTACCAGTACGGACTTCTGCTTGTTGATCTGCAAGCCAGAAAGGCATCCAAACATGTCCACCAGGATAGCCGCATTGTGATTCTGCTCCTCCGTCCACCCCAAGAATATCGGTGTGTCGTCTGCATATTGCAACACCGGGACGGAGATGTCCCCCTTTCTGAACCCCTCGCACCAGCTCTCCTCAACCGCCCGATGAAACAAGACCGCAAGCCAATCCGCCACCAACACGAAAAGAAGGGAAGCAAGGGGGCAGCCCTGACGCACCCCCCTCTACGGTTGGAACTAGCCACCCTCATGTTTGTCGTTGACCAAAACAGAGCAGGAGCACGTAGTGATACACCTCTTAACACAATCAACCCATTGGTGTGGAAATCCCTTTTTCTCCAACATTGTCCACAAAATTTCCGACCGACACAATCGTAGGCCTTGGCATAGTCTATCTTCCAAATCGCACATTTCTTCCTAGACCTCTTCCATTCTCGGTTGGCTTCCGATGCGGTCACGATTCCATCTGCCATACATCGACCAGGAATGAACGCTGACTGTGCTGGTAAGACCACATATGATAGAACACCTCTAAGCCTGCTCGTCAATACCTTGGCCACAATGAGGTAGATGCCATTAGAAATCGAGATAGGCATGTAATCTCCAATCCCCACTAGAGTCTCTGTCTTTGGCAGTAGAAAGATCAAGGCCCTGTTAACCTTCTCAAAACCCATGTTGCCATCCCTGAATTCATTCGGAACCTCCAAAATGTCTCCCTTCAACAGTCCCAGAACTCCCTGTAAAAGGAAATAGAGAAGCCATCCGGGCCAGGAGCCCCATCCGCATTCAAATCCCAAACCGCCCTGCGAACCTCCTCTGAAAATTCTGTCACCAACGAGTCCGCCTGCTGACCAGTCAACGACCCTGACCCCCGACCCGTCCAACCCCATCCATCCCCCTCCCTCATTCTCCTCGAAGTAATGACAAAATGCTCCCGCAAGGCAACACCAATGCTCCTCTCCCCCGAAACCCTTCAGCCCCCCACCTCCACCTCATGTAAGAAACTCCTCCTCCTTCCAGAAGCTACCGAATGAAAGAAGCGAGTGTTGGCGTCGCCCTCCCCTGACCACTTCTGCCACGATCTCTGCCTCCAAGGGACCTCTTCTTTCCTGTCTTCATGATACACGACCTCTAACCAGGCTGCCCTCTCCTCCACCTCCTCCGGAGTCAGCCCCCAGTCATCATCGAGCCCGTCTAACCTGCTTATCCCTGCCTCCGCCTCGGCCCTGTTGGCCCTCCGCCTCCTGGCGACATCCTTCCCATACATCAACAACAATCGTCTAAGAGCGTCCAGCTTTGCCGTAAAATGCGACACCGCCATACCTGTGACCGAAAACGCCCTCCAATGCTCGCACGCCAGATCCCGAAAACCCTCCTCCAATAGCCACTTCTCAAACAGGAAAGAGAATCGAGCCAAGCGCTCCTCCCCAGAAAACCATAGGACCGGGGTATGGTCATACAGCGTCCTCGGAAGAGCCCATGCCCTCGCCAATGGGAAAGCCTCCCCCGCCTCAACCGACAATAGGAACATGTCGAGTTTGGACCTCGACCTCGCATTCCTCCAAGTGAACTTGCAACCGACCGCGTCCACAGCTGACAAACCCAGAGAACGGACCACCTGTCTAAAGATCAGCAGACCCTGCATCCGAACCACCTCCCCCCCTCGGCATGTCTTCAGGGAATAAAGTGACGTTCAGGTCTTCACCAATGATCCAAGCTCCATCAGCCAGTCTGCCATTATTTTGCTGGCACGGGTCGTATACATTAGTGATGAACAAGCAAATACCATCTGCTCTCCGCAGCAGCCTCACCGACAAGGTAAAAAGTGAGACAAATGTCCCCAGCAGGTCAAAAGAATCTGATCGTCAGCCAGTTAGTAGCCCACCAGAAGCACCTGCAGCCTCTTTCACAGCCACCTGAAAGAGCTCCCCCCTACTCATCTCCCTCCGCAATTGATCATCCATCGACTGCAGCTTTGTCTCCTGTAGGAAAAAAATATCTGCCCCAGCCTCTCTCACCAAATTGTGCACCCCGAGCATTTGTCGGGCCGGCCCAAGCCCCTAACATTCAGAGATAGCAGCTTCACGTAAGTAACCGAGCATCCATCTTCCTCGGGGGAATAACCCCCAATCGGCGCGCCATTCCCCGATCTCGAGCAGCAAATCGATTCCGCACCACTATAGGACTGATCTCCCCCACATCTACATCCTTCAGCCTCAACCCCCAGCCAACACGGCCCTCAACGACGCCCTCGCAATCTTCCCCGCCCTTCTCCTCCCACCCCTCTCCCTCTCATACGCCAAACCGAAATATCGCTGCCCCTGCTCCACCCCTCCTGGGAGAGACCGACCAGAGCTCGCTCCCTCATCCAGGACGCAGGCTCCTAGAGCCAGCGGAGAAGCCCCCACCGCTCCCCCCAACCCATCTGCTTCGACCTCAACTCGAGCCGAGCTCCCTTGCCTTTCCTCTGATCCACCCGCCCTTCTCCTCCCACCCCTCTCCCTCTCATACGCCAAACCGAAATATCGCTGCCCCTGCTCCACCCCTCCTGGGAGAGACCGACCAGAGCTCGCTCCCTCATCCAGGACGCAGGCTCCTAGAGCCAGCGGAGAAGCCCCCACCGCTCCCCCCAACCCATCTGCTTCGACCTCAACTCGAGCCGAGCTCCCTTGCCTTTCCTCTGATCCACCCGCTCCCACCTCCTCTCTCGGCAGGTCCGCCCCACCCCCTGCTTTATCACTCCACTCCCCCGCAGGCGGCTCCCCTACAGAAAAAACCCCTCTCGGCTCGGGCGCACCCCCAACCTCCTCCTCCATCCCCAGAGGCACAGGCGCCTTCTCCCCCACCCTCAAACCTCCATCCGCTCCAACCATAGGACCCCAAGACATAGGAATCGCCAGTGGCCTCGAAGCTCCCACCGCCGAGATGGTGCCAAAGTGAACCATCAGCTTAGGAGAGAGATTCCCGCTGGAAAGCCGACCCCCACAACATGGCTGCACTTTCTCCAAGGACGCCCCCCCCCCCACCGAGGTCTGTGCTTCACAATGTCGTTCCGACATTCCATCTCCACCTCCCGACGATGTCTCTAGCACCTGGATGCCCCCCCTGCATCTCTCGGCCCCCTGTATTGCCGCCCAGACATCAGCAGCCACCAGCTCTAACAGAACCCTCCTGCCATCTAGCCACACCTCCCACCAACCCATCTTCTCAGCGCCAACCAGCCTCACCCGAAGTAGAACGTCCAAAGATTGTCCCAGATGACAACCCGAGGACACGACAGAGTCGACGACAACTACATTCTGCAGCAAGCTCGAAATTCGGTCCTTCGTCCTTGCCCTCAACGGCAGTCCCCTGACCACGACTTTCTCCACCCAAGCTGGCGCTACCGTGACATCCGAGTCCCTAATGGCCCTCATTGATAGTGATCTATCAACTGTGCTTGCCTTTCTGCAATTCCTGATCAAAATTTAAGAGATTTTGAAACCCTTCCTATCATGATTATCCGGGCCTCTAGGGTACAACTTTTATACTGCAGGTACACCAATGCTCGTGAAGCCCTGCACCCTTCAAGGTGTCTAGTGTGAATCCAACTAATATCATAATGTTGATTCAACTGTTATCATATGTTTGCCATGGCAACGACTGCTATATCCAAAACTGGCTCATCCAAGGTACCACCGTCAAATATAATAGTGCCCACTAAACTCTTTGTTCTCAGACATTCTCATCTTGAATGGTGGCTAGAAAAAAGATGCACGTCCTAACAAGATAGGTTCTGAAGCCTGTAACTGAGAGATTTGACACGTGGGAGCAGGACGACCACATCGCTATGAACTGGCTGATGAACTATACTGTGAAGAAAAGTGTTGCTAGCTTAGGCAACAAAGTTTTGTAAAAGATATATGGACAATCCTAGACAAAGAAGTACTTCCAGAAGACCAGCAATGCAAGATCTTCTTTGGAATCAAAAAGGGGGAAACACATGATGGTGTCTACCCCAAATATATTAAATAAAAAAAAACACCATAACGCCAGAGTTGCCAACATCTATCACATGATCTGGTCAACCACCCAAAACATGACTCTAGATTACTACAATGTTGTTATGGAGACTCTTTTCGAGGAGCTGAATATTTTTTATAACTTCTGTAGTGACAAGCACAACACAGAGACAGCTAAGTGGCAGAAATATTGTTTTCATGATGGTCTTGGTCAACACTTTCAGATAGCTAAGTGGCAGAAATATCGCTTCTGTGATGGTCTTGGTCAACATTTTCAGACAGCTAAAGACCAATTGTTATCTTTTGATAGCATATTTTATCTGAAAACAATATACAGTCATATCCAAAATATTAATGTTAATAATGCACAGCATGTCCAAGCGCATGCCGTTACTCCAAATTCCATTACCCTCGTTGTTTTTGGTTGTACTGACTCATCTAATGATAGAGACCAATGATCTGGTTATGGATGACGGTCTAAACTAAAGGTTGTAGTTGTCGGTCATTTCTCTTAGATACATGGGTATTTATAATTTATAAATGAACAGATCATTCTTCTGATAGATGTTAAATTTAGCATACATGTCAGACCAAATAAAGCATCCCCTTATAAGTATGCTCGGGAAACAATAAGTAATTACAGTTTTTAACCTTTTCAATTGTCTAAAGAGATTTACACTCGTCCAATGAGTATACAACCACCCGTTATATCTTCACCCATCATCAAACATGCTGTTCGAATAAATGATACCTCATGTAGTACAACAAACTTCTCTTATGGTGACTGTCTATTCTTCTATAGGTGACTGACTATGGTGTCCATTGTTGCAAAAATCAGCTGACTAACCCGATTAGTTGACTCAACCAGGTAGCCGAGTCGACTAGGCCAAATCAGGCCTTAGTTGTGTAGACCCGATTAATCGGCCGAGTAGTCGTGTTAGTCGGCCGACTACTCGACTGATTTATGCTTAGAATTTTCATTTTTTTGCAGGAGGCTAAGTCAACCCAATTAGGGCTAACTGTTGACCCGATTAGGGGCTTAAGTAGGGCTTAATGTTCGACGGTAAGCCCCCACCCAAACCCTTGCACACGATACCTCTCCTCGATGCCTCTCCTCCGCCTCCGTCACTGCATCTTCAGGCTCCTCTCTGTCGACTCCGATCAACGGAACCTCTGCCTTCGTGTCGCTGACACCAAGGCAGATCCTAGCTCCCTTTAGCATGTTCTTCCGAGCCTCTCCAACCACAAGCAGTGCTGCGACGGCCAGGTCAGTTTTTTTTCCTTTTTCATCATTTTTTTGATTTTTTGAACTTTTATATATGATTTGAACATAGCTGGTTGGGACTTGAGTTTATAATCTCGAAACATATAAATCATATTTGGATTTATCTTCTTGTGTTGCGCAAATCTTGCATGTAGAAATTTTTGTAGGTAACAATCAGAGAAATATTTAGTCTTTGAGCGACATATTCAGCACATATATAGGTCATATTCAACATATTCATGGAATATTACCATGTTCAATGTATTCATGGAATACTCAATACATATACAATCTTGTAGGTCATATTCAACATATTAATATATAATATTTAGTCTTTTAACAACAAATTCAACATATTTAGCAACGTATTCAGCACACATTTGAAGATTATATTGACTGAATAAAGATGCAAAATAGTTAATTTAGTATAATTCATGAGTTTATGATTACGTAATTCAAATGTGTTAAAGTGTGTTATTTCAAGTTAAAGTGTGTTATAGTGATTAAAACTCTTAATTTTTTAAGCTCTTAAAAATATTAAAACTGTTAAATATATGAATATAAATGAGAGTAGATGTATTAAAAATGATTTATATGTTTAAAATAAATTAAAAAAAATCAAAACCGACAAATGCTCGACTAATTCTGATTACTCTCCCGATTGTCGATTAATCCTTAGTCAGTGACCCTACCGACCGAATACCAACTGTCGACTTCTGCAACCTTGACGGTGTCTATAATCATTATTGACTATGGTGTCTGTAATCATCTAAGTGGGATTGGTACCATTCTTCACATACTACCTCTTCAAATAATATCTGATATGTTCCTCTTTCAAATGTTTCCATGATAATATATGGTATATGGACCGTTGACCTTTATCCCATGATAAGACTTATAGATGTTTACCAAGATCTTAAGTTCCAGTTGAGATTACCCTATTTTAGTAAGATGTGCAAACAACTTAAATATGTATATATTTCTTAAAAGGATCATTATCATTCTCAGGAGATGAGCATCATTTCTATTTTTACTAGATTTAAACGATGCAAATGATTGGCAGAGGATACAAGGATGAACTCTACTACTGGGATCTCCAGCTCTATTTGTTGGTGATGCCTTTGATTTTATAGATCATGGTGAATTTTTTTAGATAATGGCTCCAATACCAGAAATTCAATGCTTAATCTCATCATTCAATATATATTCTTGTATATATGGAGTGTGCTTTTGATGGAAGCAATGGTGATGGAATCGGGGTGAAGATTGGTGACGATAACATTTAGAAGAGAGATTTTTTTAGATACTTGGGATCTATTTTGCAACAAAATGAAGAAATTAATGGAGATGGTACTAATAAAATAAATGCATGCTGGCTAAAGTGGAGAGGAGCATCTACCGTTCTTCGTGATAAGAAAATTTCTTTGAAAATCAAAGGAAAGTTTTACAAAGAAGTCGTGAGACTTGCTATGCCCTATGGATCTGAATGTTGGCATGTGAATCATAGACATGTGCAGAGAATAGCAGTAGCAGAAATGAAAATGCTAAGGTCGACGTGTGTAGCTCTGATCGAATTCATAATGATACAATCAGAAGGAAAAATAGTGTAGCTCTGATCGAGGATAAGATGCGAGAAAACCGATTAAGATGGTTTGGCCATAGGCTAAGGTAATTTGATGCATCAATTAGGAGATGCGAGCTTTGGGATACTGAACCAGCTAAGAGAAGGTGAGGAAGGCTGATGCAAATCGAATTTTTGCAAAGATGGAAAAATTAATTTGATTGTAGATTTTTTGGTAGAGAAGACATTGGAGGGTTCAGAAAGAGAAAACTCGTCGGAGAACGAGGGACTTTGGAGAAGAGAATCAAGTACATCACGTCGAGGGAGAAGGAACACAGAGAGGAGATACGAGTTAAAATCTCAATTTTATTGTAATCTGCCTTGTCTCAAACAATTGCCTACCAACCCCTTTATATAGGAGGGGTGTCGTAACAAAGATAGAAATAAAATTCAAATTGACTCTAATTGATTTGAATCAAAATTCAAATCTACCTTATCCTAATTTGTCTCTAATTCGAAATTCAAATTGCAATCAACTAACTAATTTGAGATCACATGCGATCTCTTCTATTCAAATAAAAATTACATGGGCTCGAATAAATGTAAATAAAATTAGACTCTAATTAACAGATAAAAATAGAAAAATGAGGCCCTATTTGTTGATTTCGTATTGCATCAATTCTCCTCCGCTTGAAAATTCGTCTCAAAACGAATTGCTTAATCTTCGATGCACCATGGGAGAATTCAATCTCGAAATTGTAGCTTCAAATTCTCCAATTAGATCCTCTTCAACGTTACATTTGTAATTTTTCCAATTGGAGGGCGTCTCTGCAATTTTTGTATCCTTCATTTAAACAAATTTGTATGGGTAACCTTTCTTATGACCTTCATATAAAAACTTTTATGAGGATGGGTTTTCCCGTAACTTTTCCAATTCATATCCCTAAGAATAAGGGATCTGATTGAGGGCACCATGGCTAGTTTTTCTCCCGATGGATGGCAGCAGCGCACAGGTGGAGGGTCGTGGCGGTGGCACGATGTTGGGGCAACGCTGTGGCAGCTCGCGAGAAGGGGAGCAGGGCCGTGGCATCGGAGAACGGTGACAAGGAGGTTCTCAACGTAGGAGAAGGAGTTGACAGGCGGGGGGATGGGTATCGTGACGAAGAGGGAGAGGAGAGTGGCTGACGCTGGGAGCGAATAGGGGGAAGGAGCGGAAGGGTCAAGGCTGCGGGAGTGCGGGTTGAAGTTGGCGGAAGGAAGGGGGTAATAGGGGGGTTGACAGCGGGGGTAGCGGAAGGGGTCGCTAGGATAGAGGGATTAGGCGATGCGGGTGCAGCGAGAGGGACGACTGGGGTCCGAATTTAGCGAGAGGGGTCCTGGGGGTGTGGGGTAGCGGCGAGAGGGTATGCAGGTAGTGGCGAGGGGCTTCATTGGGGGTTCGGGTGCAGCGGGAAGGGGCAGTGGCGGTGAGGGGGTTTGAAGAGTAAGAGGGTTTTGCAGCAGGGTTCGGGGGGTGGTGGGATTGTGGGGATGGCAAGGAGGGTTGCTGGTTGGCGGAGATGGGTGGCGGGATAGTTTGGAGGACGGCAGGGGGGAGTAACTGGGCGAGTGGGGGTGCTGGAGGTGCGGGGGCTGCAGCGGGGACCCGAGAGAGGGTCATGGGTGGCACGGGAATAGATTCTTCCAACGATGGCAGGTCTGAATATACCTGGACAGCAAGCAGATTTTTGTCGATGGCGAGTTTTTCTTCGTTGGAAATCTGGACATCGACTTCGGTAGCGGGAGACCTTGATTTGGCAGCATTCTCTTCTAGTCGGCGCGTCAATGCCTCGACATTCCGTGGCTCTCGCATCTGTGATGTTGATGCTTGCATATCGGCACAAACTTTGAGCATATTAGATAATGCTTGTCTAACCTCTGCACGTCATGCACAGTCGTTGAAGCGAGATCCTTTGGACTTTCCGTGTGAACGACGTGAGGGATCGCCAGATCGTGACGATGATCTAGATGCCATACTCTGATACCAATTGATGCAAATCGGAAATTTGCGAAGACGGAAAATTAATTTGATTGCGGATTTTTGGTGGAGAAGAAATTGGAGGGGTTGAGAAGAAGAAAACTCGTCGGAGAATGAGGAATTTTCGAGAAGAGAATCGCGTAGATCGTGTCGAGGGAGAAGGAATAGAGAGAGGAGATACGAGATAAAATCTCAATTTTATTGTAATCTCATTATCTTCTGACATGTTAGAAGCAGTGATTTGGTGTGCAGGCATGAGTGCTGAATCCCGGTAGGATTAACGATGATTTGGAACGGACTGAAGAGAGGCTTCGTCTGTTCTTCTTCGCTCAGGCCCATTCCGAGAAAAGAAGTAGGATGTCTCAAACAATTGCCTACCATCCCCTTTATATAGGAGGGGTGGGGTTACAAAGATAGAAATAAAATTCAAATTGACTCTAATTGATTTGAATCGAAATTCAAATCTATCTTATCCTAATTTGACTCTAATTCGAAATTCAAATTGCAACCGACTAACTAATTTGAGATCTCATGCGATCTCTTTTATTTAAATAAATATTGCATTGACTCGAATAAAAGTAAATAAAATTAGACTATAATAAACGGAAAAAATAGAAAAATGAGACCCTATTTGGTGATTGTGTGCTGCATCAAAAGATGACCCGTCTAATGGGTGTGACTACTTGTTGTGGTTTGGTGGGTCACTATCAGTAATGATGGTATACAAGACCCTCACTGTTCCGAAAATTGTTTACCTTGGAAACTTGATTTGTGACTGCAGTATTATTAGAAGCTCAGGAGAACCAGCATGTATGAAGGTCCTTGTTTGGTTGTTAAAAAGAGGAGAATGATGATAAATGTGCATAGTGTCAAGATCTTACACAATAATGATGTGAGTTGTTGCGTATGCTCGATTTTCCAATACTCCTAAAGGTGCACATGCCCTCACATTGTAAAGGTTTGAATTGACGTGGAGATTGATTAGTTGGGTTTCATTCATGCTGAGAGGTTTGAGCTTCTTTAGGATCGTGTTCGTGTTTGAAATGGCATACGGGAAATTCGTGACTTCTTGCTCTCTTGTGGGCAATATGGTAAGCATGTAATGTTGTAGTGTTTTATCAAAAGAGATAGTGCGGAATGATTGTCACATACCAAGACTCTCTTTGAATTACGGTCTTCTGGTAACTAGGTAATTCTGTTTAAACTTATGTATGTACCTACGCATGTACCTTGGGTGTGCATCATATTGGACGCACACTTTTTTCTCATAAAATGCGCAAGAAAAAGGTGGTGATATTCAGTTGTTTATCCAATAGCAGCATGCATTACATATTACAATATCTAAAATATCAATTCAGCGCGTGGGCTACTAGAGTTGGACATTGCTCAAAAAATGGTCAATAATCAAGTGAACGTTGGAAAACAACCTCATCGTGCAAAGGAAATCTATATCTCGGCATGTACTTTGGATGCTCAATAGTTAAACGTATCAGCCTCTGCAACAAAAAATAAACAAATAGCATTAAAAACAACAACAAATTTTCCAATGCGAATAGGGAAAATGTTAAAAATGAAACAAAGTTGGTGAAATACACCAAAAGGACCATATATCATATTGTAAAGGAGACTAACAACCATTGCATAGACATCATTACGTTTGTCCCGGAACCAACGGTGACAATAAGCTAAGTATGGGATAATTGCTAACTAACTACTGAATCCCTGTCTGAATAAACGCTTGTTTATCCTCCAGTAAGAACGGCATTTCTAAGTTGAAACAAGAACCAGGTGGACTGAAGCATGATTTGGACTTGTGGGATGATGATCTAATGTGTCATTTATGTGCTTCTACAACAAAAGATATAAATCTCCTTCTTTTGCTCATTCAGAAAAATGTGTTTCAGGAATGAGTATGAGACATTAATGAATTCCTTTAACTTCCATATTTTTAGGACCCTTTGGGTGTGGAAAAAGTGGTATGGTGACTAACTCCACAACAACAAATAAAAACGACTAACAGAATATAGTTAGCCTGTCGAGGCAAGGAAAAAAAACCCTTTTCAGGGAATGCCTGCATTTGGAAAATTTTGGTGACTACTTTTATTGGAGAAGTATGTCTCAGTCTCACAAGTTTCTGTGGTATCATTTTACTGATTTCACGTATTTATATTTAATAAAAGAATATTAGTTCAAGGTAAACAGCAATATGAAATTGATTTGCAAAAATAACAGCTATATGACTTACAATAAATACAGCCCCCTATCAATGCAAAGTCAGATCCAAAAAAATAAATTTAAAACCATCAGATAAAATAAGATGACAATGCAAAGTCAGTTTGGACCACTTATAACAGAGACATTCTTGACTACCCACGGCATCTAAAATGGAAGAATAGAAAAGGGCTCAGCTTAACCAGAAATTTTGAAGTTTAAATAAGATTTCTCGCAAAATCAAATTCACAGCATCAATTAAGCTGATTTATGCAATCCAGATTCG
Source organism: Ottelia alismoides (assembly GCA_037367405.1). Lineage (NCBI taxonomy): Eukaryota > Viridiplantae > Streptophyta > Magnoliopsida > Alismatales > Hydrocharitaceae > Ottelia > Ottelia alismoides. The sequence continues at coordinate 167,633 of JAZKJV010000384.1, forward strand.
AGAAAGAGAAATCAGGAACAGGAGAAAATACCTGTAAAGGAGTTTCATCTTCTAGTGACACTGTGAAGCGTCTTAAAACCGCCATCTGATTCTTGCTTCGTTTTAAAATATTTAAAAACATCTGGATAACATAAGGGAGAAATTTTGACACCCAATCCTGCAAGCCATAAAAGAATGCAGACAAAAAATGTACCTTTTGTTCCTCTTCTCTAGTAAAAGTCTTCAGAAATGCAATCAAGATATCCGTTGATCTTTTTGCCGGATCAACTATGTTCTCGCCAAACTTTCTATCATGGCGGTTCAGAAATTCCTTCCAGCCTCCACTAGAGCCTTTCAGTCCTAGTTTTTGGGTACTCTTCACAATTTCAACAAGAACCTGCCGATAAAAATATCTGATAAAGAAAAAGGAGCGCAAAGAGTATGTATGATGGAAATGTTGATAATGATGCCCCGCCCATAAACAGATTCAACAAGAAACCAGAGAGAGTTGAACAAGGTAGATATTATTGAAATATTAGATTTACGATTCCGCCACAGTGTTGTCTAAAGCTTCATTGAAAAGTTTGAAAGGTAATATAAGAGAGCATAATGCAATAATGCATGCAAGTGCACAAACATAAAGGTGCACTAGCAAGTATGCAAAGTGGTGTTGAGTTAGGCTCCATCGTGCATTCATGTATGTTTTGCTCGTGGGAAGGGAAAAGGGGTTACTTGCATATGCCCATTCTAATTGTGTTTTCATATGAGAAGGCCGGATCTTGTACTGTGCCTCTCCCTGATTTGTATACTTGTGGGTTGATTAGTTCAAGTTCCTTTTCTCATAATTGTCAGACAAAATGGGTTTACTGTATTTGCTTTATTTGAACCCCAATCCATAGATTATTTTTCCTAGTTTGCTAAAAACTCCAACGTGGTTACTGCCATCACGTTGATGTATACGCTGATTTAAGCAGCATCATTAAAAACAGGAAGCTACTTATTTCCATTCCACGCTGGTTGCTGCCGAATCCGTAGGCATCGACCAGCGACCCCAAACACATGGGAGATCAAAAATCACACACACGGATAGAGAGAGAAAGATACCTCCTTTTCGGCTTTGGCCAACTCCTGATCCATCGATGGCGCGAGAGCGAGAGCGATCGCGATGGATTAGGGCTCGAGCGTGCGCGCGCGAGAAGGAGAAGTTGTCCAGGGAGGAGAAGGGATGGGCGCCTGCGGAGGGGTTTAGGGCACGGGGAGGGGAGGACTATATTGAAATCAATTTTTAATGTTCCGCTGCCATATCAAACCTCTAAGGTTTTAGGAACTATTGTGTAAATTACCGGTTTAGTTAAGATATTCGAATATTAGAATTTCGGGCCCAAAAGCCCATTTAAGGGAAAAGTCCACAATTGCGAAAGTACGCTGAATAAAATATAAAAAAATAAACAATAGCATTTAGGGCAAAGCCCTAAATAAAACTAGTCTGGAGAAAGGAAATTTATAAATTTAAAAATATATATAGATATGAAAATTGAATGTGATGCGATATATTTCAATTTTACATAGTTATATAACAGTTCTATTTTTTTAAAGTTTTGGATAAATTATAAGTTGGGTCTCCATCTATGGGTCCGATCCCAGAATAGGACCCGATCTTTAAATTGTAACGATTCGGGTCCCATGACCATTTAGGAAATGGAAATTTTGATGTTCATGATGAATACGCCCTTGTTGGGAAGGGAATGGGGGTTGGGTTCCAACTTCTAAATGGGATAATTACACCCATAACCCTGAGTAATTCCTCAATATCATTCATAACCCTGCATAATCGCGATTTACGCCACGAACCCTGAGTAATTGTTAACTCTTACACGGGATGACCCCGTGTTAGTTGCAGTGAGTTTTGAGATAACGGCCGTTTGTTTGGACTAAAATGCCCCCATCATTGGTGCCTTCCTCAACGGCTAGGATTATGACCGTTGGTGATGTCCCCTTACTTGGATTCCTATATAATATGATTGGGAGAGCCATTTTTTCATGGTGTGGTCCTTGATTTCTTTCACCCCCAAAGAGAGACCATTGCTCTGGTTTTTTAAGGAAGCTCCTTGATTTCTTTCACCCTCAGAAAATGCGTTCAAGTCAATCATCATCCAGTGCGCATTGCCATTGCGGTGCAGAGCCCACGATGAAGATCTCAAGGAAGCCGTGGAGCAAAGGAGCGAGGTTCTTCACATGTCGCTTCAAAACGTACGATTTCTTTCAGTGGTTGGATCAATCGTCAGGTCGTCGTGCACCGGAAAGAAGGGAAATCGAAGGTCTTGAGGATAATACAGGCACAATCCATTTGCATAAGAATTATGCAGATGCAAAGGAGAATTTTAGGGATGTATTATGTAACGTGAGAGAATTTTTGTTATGGCTCAAAGTAATTTTCTTTTGTTTAATTGTAATTGTCATGCTACTGATTCACATTAGTTTGATATGAAGAGGAAAGTCGAACACCTTGGTTATCTTAAACCACATTGTTGACACCATGATGGATACCCATGCAGGAACGTAAAGCATCAAGAACGGATTAAAACCAACATGCACTATAAACCAATTGGTATTGATCAAACAGGTGCACACAAAAAACCACATCACCATTACATCTGACCTCCCGTGAGATCACAACAGTTCATATACATATAAAAACCAGCAAGCATTGCAAAACCTGTATTAATGTTTTTACAGGCCCAAGCAAAAAAGTACTTTGCCACCTTGATTCATCTTGGAAGATCAGAAAAAATTGACAGCAAAGTCACTGAACAAAATTCTTGAGCCAGAAGGTCCATCTTGGAAGATCACAAAAATTGACAGCAAAGTCACTTTATCAACGCCTTTACTACAAGAACAAAACATTCAAAAACTGCATTGTTCAAAATACTTGGGTAGAAGAGTATGCAATGTACCTTTGCGTGATTCATCGAGCCAGAAGGTCCATCTGGGAAGGCCTCCGCTTCTCGTCTTCTCTTGCGTCCACGTCCCCGTCCTGTGGAGCTTCCTACTGCTCTCCCCCTCGTAGAAGATGTCCCTGACCTTAGTCCAATGCCACTTAACAAAGATGAGCTTCAGTTGCATGTAATATTAAGTAATTAATAAAAATAATTTACAGTTCATCCTTATTAGATACCTTCGATTGGCCATTGCATCTTGCACGCTAGAAGATGCTTGTGTTGTGGGGCTTACCGACATTCCTCGTGGTGTTCCTCTTGGAGCATTGATTGGCTCCTTGCAAGTACGGGCTTGGTGGCCAAATTTGCCACACCTACTGCATTTATGCTTGGTTTTGCTTTCAATCTCCTCCCTCGGCTTAATGCGGTTCTTTCGCGCTCTTCCTGCAGGTCGTGTTGTACGAGGCGGTTTCACCTTGAAGGGCAAGTTAACTTGTAGCCACTTGGTCTTGTCGGGCATTGGGGAAATGTAACCACTGCAATAGGCTTTTCGATAATGAACAACCTTGTAGAAGTCATCGACGTAATTCTCCCACCGCACTCCTCTTATGCTCGATAGTGCTGCTGCGGCATGCGTGCAAGGAAGGCCGCAAATTTGCCATCTCCTACAGGAGCATTCACGACCCCTAAGATCCAATACATATCTCCCTAAAGGAGATTCCACCTCTACATGGCTATCGTCAGCCCTTCTAACCATGTAACCTTTAAGGTCTCTCGTGAGACCTCTAATGTATGACAGCGTCGATGGTACTACATTGTCATTCCAAGCCTTTGATCTCCGATGTCGTTCCTCCATTGTGGTCATGAATTTCTGCCTGATCCAGACAATAAGTTCACATATAGGCAGGTTTCTGGCTGGTGATATCCACGCATTGAAGGACTCACTAAGATTATTCGTCAGATAGTGGCACTTTGCGTGGTCTTTGAACTGATGGCGGCTCCATTTTTCATTTACATTTGCTAGGTAATCAAATGCAGTCATACTAACCTTCTGAATTTCACCCATCCAATGATTAAATTGCTTAACTTCGAAGGCTCTCGCTGCTGACCAAACCATTACTTCCAATTCTTCTCCAGGGAACTTCCTCTTGAAGTTCTTATAGAGATGACGCATACACGTTCTGTGCTCAGCTTGTGGGAATATTGTCTTCACGGTCAATTCTAACCCCTTTTGTGCATCGGATATGAAGGTCAATCCAACACCATTGTCAGACTCAATAGCATTATTCAAATGTGACATAAACCAATTCCATGTCACATTTGTTTCACTTTCCACAATAGTATATGCGATTGGGAATAAAGAATTGCAACCATCCAACGCTGTGGCAGATAGCAGCGTCCCCAAGTACTTTCCTTTCAGGTGGCAGCCATCAAGCCCGATGAAAGGCCTGCATCCTTCAATGAATCCATGTCTCTGCGCTTTTAACGATATAAATACCCGCAAGAATGAGTCATCACTCTCGGTTTCATAATGGATTACACTTCCCGGGTTCCAACTCTTCAATTCGTAAATGAGAGATGGAAGCCTCTCATATGAGTCCTCCACCTTGCCATAGACCTTGTCTAGAGCCATTCTTCGTCCCCGATAACTCCTCATGTACGGAAGGCGGATCTGGAATTGCTCGCTTATATGATGTGATATCGCATTGACAGTCATATCAGGATTTTCCTTAATCCAACCTTCGATGTGCTTTGAAATCCAATGTTGTGAGGCTAAGGAGTTACCAACCCTGCTTACAGAGGAGCAGTTGTGCTCCCCTTGCAGAGTTCTAACTCTAAAACGCAAATTATCTTATACTCTTGATGCATGGATTCTCCATTTACAGTCCGCTCCTCTGCATACCGTTGTTACTCTGACTGCCTCACTTTTGATATATCTCACATAGAAGTCATGCTTTAGACAATATGTGCACAATGCAAACTTGAATTCGTCATGACCATCAAACTCGGCTCCAACAAATAACTCGGGGATGTCAACATCACCGCTGTGCCTCGGGCCTTCAAAGTCATCCACATCCTCCAACTCGGATCCAAAAGAAAGTGATAGCTATTCTCAGACTCTAGGCCATTGAGTTCATCATCATCACTTTCACTTGTGTTGTCACAAACATACTCACTGTCATCGGAATAGCTAAGGTTGATCACGCGGGATTGGGACCGCAATACCCTCTGTGATCTCCCTACACGCGATTGCCAATAAGCGATGATAGGTGGCTCCATTTCGAAGGGAGTCATGTAATCAATGGATTCCTCAGCCAAGGGATCAACATCCATGTTCACATCGACATTTTGCATATCAATCTCCATCTGCACAACCTCATCCTCCATATCTATAGGCTGATTTGCTCCTATTTGACCATCTTCGGGTGCAATGTCCATATCTTCTTCGCTAACAGGAATATTGGGGAAAGCGGTAGGATGAAGTGACTCATCACTGACATGGGTCACCACATTGTCGAGCATGGCATCACAGGCTGAAGTAGATGTTGGGTTTTCACCCACATCTACAGTCGCTGGATCTTGGTCCACAACTGCATTCTCTTCCACCGCCGCAAGTGCTTCTATACAATCTTCGTCAAACTCAGCAACAAGCTCAATCTGCGTCCCATCTTGATGCAGGTGGAACATGTGCATCATCTCCTTCTCATTCGACAACTTCGTATACCTGGTAAATCAATAAACGGTCTATAAACGATTTTGTAATTAGCGCGTAGCAAACATAAAACTCGGCTCTTCGTACCTGGTGGGATGAGAATTTGGAACTTTGTAGCTCATGCGCAGTGACTCCTTAGCTTGCCACGGGACGACTTCAGCAATATCCTCGATGATGTCGAACCAGCATGTGATGTCTGGGTCCGTCCCTATCACGACATGCTTTCCCAACAAATACTTGTCTCCACGACACGTTCTAGCCTTCTTGAAGTAGCCCCCATATCGCACGCATATGCTCAGTATTCCTTCACGGCCTTCGAACCACCCCATTCTAAAAGATGTACCGCGTCAACGTCCCCGATGAGACACTTACACATTCATGGAGGTTTGGCGGAGGTATACAAGGAGCAAAACAACTTGATTGAGTCGTACTTTCGCTTTTCTCTCCTCTTAGATGCCGATCAGTGGTTGGGGACGAACGCAGCAAGGTGGTGGCAAGGCTTCTTCTTCGTCGCCGGGAAGCTTCTACGTCACCTGGGAGCTTCTTCGTCGCCTGGGAGAAGGCAATGGCGGGAGGGTATGGGGGTGACGCAATCGAGGGCGGGAGGGGGTAAACCCTTCGAGGTCGACTTCCCCTAAACCCGATTTGACTTCCTTTCTCATCCTGGCCGCCCACGTGTCATCAGAAAAGTGCATTTCATCCTAGCCGCCCGATCTACCTCGGTAGGCCTGTCTTAACTGGGGCGGGGTAGGTGGTAACCCAACCCCAGTTAGGCACTGACGTCCCACGTAATGGAGGGTTACATCCGTAACAGACACCCATTACTCAGGGTTCGTGGCGTAAATCGCGATTATGCAGGGTTATGATTGATATTGAGGAATTACTCGGGATTATGGGTGTAATTATCCCCTTCTAAATAAGGACATGCTTGTCATTAACCCCAAAAAGTTCCTTACATTAATGGCCCTGGGACCCGAATCGTTACAATTTAAAGATCATGACTAATTCTGGGATCGGACCCATAGACGAGGACCCAAATTGTAATTACTTTTTTTTAATTTACAAGTAAACACACAGAATAATTCAAAAGTTTGTTAGCCTATGTCAACATCAAACTCTAAGTTAATTACATACTCTCGAGTTAGATTGTGTCTTCAATTAAAATACACCTCCTAAAAAATCATTCAAAATTTGGTTAGGTATTATTATTATTATTACAATGAGTAAATCCATTATTTTAAAAATAGGTGCTTGAATGGTTAGTGAGATAAGGAATAATCAATGTGACATGATGTTATTTATGTATCATATTGCTTGTTTATTAAGAAAAATATATTTCTGAAATATATTAACTTTTTTGTCTGAAGATGGTTAGAAATATCATAGTAAAGGAAAGGTCGATCACTGACAGAGATGACTTAACCCAGATCCCGACATTGGTTACATCAGGGCATGTTTGGTAAGTGGGTGGGATTGGGTTGGGATATCCTCATATGAATAGTAGTTGTTTGGATGGTTGAGAGGGTTGGAATGATAAATGTGATGTGACGTGACATTGATTTGTGTTAAATTAACTTGATTAATGATTATAATATGTTTTATGTTAATTATATGATCCATACAACTAATTCAACCCTGGAATGTAGGGATAGAGTAGGGGATATATTAGGTTACCTTATGTAACCTGGCAACCAAACAGACTGCATGAATAATCAGGTCACCATGGTAGCCAAACGGGTCCTAAGGGTTCTTTTATATAAACAACCATATAAATTTTCGAAACACTTCAAGAATGTCCTTGCAAACTTAAAATTTTTCAAAAAAATATTTATGTTTTGTTTTTAGGTGAATATAGAAAAATTTTAAAATGGTAGAAAATGATCAATAATACCTATACCCTTCTAGATATCTCTCATGCATGTATCACATATCAAAGGATTTTGAAAGCTGGCTATGCTAGGCCTACATAAGATTTTCTTTTCTTTTACAACTAACAACTCTTAAAGTGTGGTCCAAATCAAATTATTTAAAGGGGCCACAAATCAGAATGTGGCTAACATGAGCTTGCCTCTCAAATAGTGGAGGGGGCCTCTTGACACTTCAAATCAACACCCCCCCCCCCCCAATCCCACCCTAGCATCTCACATGGTACTATTTTTCCCTAAGGTAGAGGGAAACACTCGTGGCATGTTTGGTTACTAGGTTGGATTGGGGTTTCCTCATGTGAATAGTAGCTGTTTGGAGGGTTGAGATGGTTGGAATGATAATTGTAATGTGATGTGACATTGATTGTGTAGTATATTAACTTTTTTATTGATTATAATATATTTTTTATGTTAATAAGTGTATTTGAACATGGTTAAAAATCATTATACTAAAGAAATTGTATGGCCAATACAAATAATCCCAAACCAAGAATGAAGGGTCGGAGCCAAGGGTATGCCAGGATGCCCCAGAATATCCTGGCAACTAAACAAGCCCTAGGTAATCGTACCGACCGTGATTCTTTGAGGGAAGAAAGACTTAAAAAGAGAGACCTAGGCATATCCGAACGAGGGATAATAGAGGAATGGGTATTATAGGAAGAGATGTATTGGATGGTGTAACAATTATGCAATCACTTTGCTCTATGATTGTCTATCTCACGCTAAAGCATTCTTATTCTGAAACCTGATCTCCCACACAAACGTACGAAAGCGTTCGATTTAAAGTTCTCTTCCCCAAAAATGTTCATATACACTAATAAATTTACATATTATACCCTTGAAAACTCATGTCATTGTAGAGATGGACCTATCACCATTGTGATTACATATGTGCCCTTAAAACGATGCCCAAACATGTATACGTTAATGTCATGAGTTAGACCTTGTTAACGATCTTAACATTGAGAATTATCCTCGGTGGGTTCTGAAGGAAAAAGAAGGGGGAGAGGAGAGGTAAGTATGCCGGAATGAGGGCTTCCGTCAGCACGATGTTCTTATTTATAGGCACATGCACTCGCCCGTAGGCCCTAAACCCTTACCGCCCATCCCTTATCTTCTCACTAACCGCCCCTGATTAGTGCGGGATTTACCGAGTCTAACGACTACTCGATCACTATCTTAGGTATAACTAACATCTCCCACTTGACCGATGTGGTCATACCACACTCCCACTATTCGCGGGGTGCCTATATTCTAGAGATGTTAATTCTCAATGCTTCAATTTTCTTGAATACCTTCTGCTCGACTCATATATTCTTGAGTCTCATTAAACCAACATGTTTAATATATGTACTTTCTGGTATTCCTTTTGTAAAAGAATCAGCTAACATATCACTCGGGGGTATATGTTACCTTAATCTCTTGTTTTGCTGCTATGTCCTGAATATAATGATATTGGATTTCAATGTGTTTTCCTCTTAACTATTTGCCCCACTATTAATCAAACTTATAGCGGCTTGATTATCACAATATATTTCAACTGGTCCTTTGACCAATTCGAGGCCTAAGTTTTCAAGAAAACGTCTAATCCAAACAACATGAATGGTAGACATGCTACAAGCAATATATTCAGCTTCTTGTGTATGTCTAGATACACAACTTTGTTTCTTTCTTCCCCAAGAAACATTTGCACCGCCAAACATGAAAAGGTAACCTGATGTGGATTTCCTATCATTAAAATCCCCTCTGAAATCTGCATCGGAGTATCCCACAATTTCAAGTGATTCAACTTGATAAACCAATTTCAATTGTACAGTACCTTTTAGATATCAAAGAATCCTCTTAATGGCTTCCCAATGAGCCTGTCCGGGATTACTTTGATATCTACTTACCAGGCTTACTGGATAAGCCAAATCAGGTCTCATACATAACATTGCATATATTAAAGTACCCACTGCTTGTGCATATGGAACATCAAGTGGTTTTGTCCCTTTCCTGGACATTGACTTTTACTAAGTCTTTTTCCTATCACAAGTGGCGTAGGGGCTGGAGTACTATTCTGCATTCCAAATCTCTTTAATACCATATGCAAATACTTCTCTTGATCTAAACTCAATGTCCTTGAGCTTCTGTCTCTACTGATCTGGATTCCAAGAACATAGGATGCATCTCCCATGTCCTTCATCTCAAATTCAGAACTTAATTTATTCTTTATATCATTTAACATCTCTATGTCATTTTCTGCAAGCAGGATGTCATCTACATATAATGACAAAATCATAAACTTGCTAGCACTATGCATGACATATACACAATTATCCAATTTATTTGTCACAAAACCCAATTGAATAATTGTATCATGAAATTTGAGATACCACTGTCGCAAAGACTGTTACAATCCATATAGAGACTTTTTTAATTTATAGACCATATTCTCCTTACCATTTATCTGAAAGCCATCAGGTTGTCGCATGTATATGTCTTCTCTCAATTCTCCATTGAGAAAAGCAGTCTTGACATCCATTTGGAATAATTCCAAATCCAGATAAGCGACCAGTACCAAAATCATCCTTATCGATGCAAATTTGGCAATAGGAGAATATGTTTCCTGGAAATCAATTCCAGCTTTCTGAGTATAACCTTTAGCAACTAGCCTTTCTTTGTATTTATCAATTCTACTGTCAGCTCGGTACTTTTTCTTAAAGACCCATTTACATCCTATGGACTTCCTGGCTACCGGTAAGCCACATAGTTTCTAGACATCATTTTTGTCTATCGAGTCAAGTTTATCCTTCATGACGGTCGTCCATAATTCTAACTCATATGAAGCCATTGCTTCATCAAAGGACACTGGATCCGTACAATCCACAATGTCCTCATCAATAGCAAAACACGAAACCTCACAAGAATGCAGATGGTAGTCGCCCATCCATGCAGGTTGCATTCTGCGTCTTTTGTTTCCAGCTAAACCAGTGGGTTGACTTGTCTCACCCACAACCTCCAAAGGAATATCAATATTAACAGGTTCATCCTCTACAACAGGATGAAATTCCCTTCGTATAGGTCTATTTCCGAGTCAGAATTATTGTCATGCAAATCAACTAGAGGTTCCAAATCCTCAGATTCCACCTCCTTATCCTCTTTATTCTCGAGAAAGGTAGCATCACGATTCTCAATTAGATCTCTTTCTTGATGTAGAAACCCATATCCTTTGGATTTCTGAATAGCCAATAAAAATGCACTTTATTGTCTTGAAATCAAGCTTATCTCTAAGCTGATAAGGGACTAAGACATGTGCTTCACATCCCATCTACGAAGATGATCTAATTGTGGCTTTCTTCCATTCCATATCTCATATGGTGTGGATTCAACGGATTTTGTGGGAATTCTATTTTGTATATAATTTGCAGTCAATACCGCTTCACCCCACAAATTCTTTGGGAGTCTCGAATGTGAGAGCATGCACCTGACTGCATTCATCAATGTTCGATTTTTCCTCTCCGTCACTCCATTTTGTTGTGGCACATATGGCATTGTTGTATGTCGAAGACAGAGTTGATGGAGATTTGTAGCATCATTCAAATAAATACAAATTGAGATCGTAAAAACATGAGCTTGTGATATAGCTACACCAAATTCCGGATCGGTTAATGCAAGAACTATAAATAAAGGACATTTTCTTTCTCATTAGGAAAGGTGGGCTCCCGCCGGATTTTGCTGGTCTTTTCACTAATGTGAGAGGCATCGGCAGCCGGTTCAAGCACCGGCTCACGGCAGGAGTTATTTGCAGTTCTCATTTCCGTCATCACGAACTCACTCTTACTTATACGCATAAATTGAAGCGATCCTGAATCTAGCCAAGCTTTTTTCTTCCACTATATATGCCGGGGTCCAGTTAAGGGAAGAAGCTACTGGGAGCTGGAGGAAGAAATGCTAGAGCGCTATCCTCTACTAGATTCGATGTTGGTCAGGGGAAAAGGATGTTAGAGGCGGGTCTTCTCCATCCCTCTTCTCCCTCCCCGTAGGGTCCGTAGGGTACAGACCTCATGGGTATCTGGCTACAGTTGTGTACCATGGTAGGTACCGAAGACTAGGTCTCGACCTTGCACCTGGGTAGTGATGGAAGTCCCATAGAAAGGGGGGCAAGGCCCACCTCACCACTCCTTTCCCACCACTATATACGTCGTCTCGCGCTCAATCAGAACCACAGAAGTCAGGACGCGGTGGGAAGGAAGCAGCCCCCGCCTCCGTCCGGCTGATCATTCCACCGGCATCTCACATTCACGCCCCCGTTTGATTGTCGCTCGGGGATGTAGTTGTAGATACGATCGTCTTCGTGGGTCGAGAAAGAGAGTGCGCAAGCTCCCACATCTGAGCAATTGATAAGGGATGTGATATCTTGACTTTCCACCAATCTTTCTTTCATGCACCCGGGACTGCAGGGAATTGGTCTCATGCCACCCCGCCCCCTAATTACTAGACTGTCAACTAGGAAGGCATAAAGAGCACTTGTCCTTGCTTAAGTCAACAACCGAGCCAGGAGGATGATCGCGTGAAACCTGTGCCTGACAAACTAGATAGCATGGGATTATTAGATGAAAGACAATCCGCTTTGATATTACTAGTTGGCAATGTTAGTCGAAAGGGAGGATTAGGGAAATCCTATTGATTGTCACTTTCTCTAGACCCTCAGGAAAAGCATGAAAAAAGACTCGAATGGGAGTTCTAGTTAAAGCCCTCCGTCACCCTCCCCAGTAGTCCATTCCCGATAGAAAGAGCGATCCGACTCATATGGTGTCTCGACCATAAGTCACCAAGCGAAGCTGGTATACTTCTATGCAGCCTCATCAAGTCAATCCCTGGATTCTCTGATGGGAAATGCCTGCATGAAAGCAAAATTCATTAAACTCTCTCGAGTTGAATTTCCCACCTCTATCCGTCCTAAGTACTCTGATCGATCTACCCAATTTAGTTTTTACCTCAGCCTTATACCTCTTAAAGCATTCAAAAGCTCTGGCTTTCTTTCTAAGAGATATACAAAGGTAAACTTTGAATAGTCACCAATAAAGGTAATAAAATATTCCTTATTTCCATATGTTTTGACACTTAGGGGACCACAAATATCTGAATGAATCAACACTAGCAATTCCTTTGACCTTTGACTGCTAGAAAAGGGTTTCCTAGTCATTTTTCCGATCAAACAATGCTCACAGGGCAATGTTCTTGCTCCTGTTATGTTAGGCAATAGATCTAACTTTATTATTTGATTCATTTTATTATTTCCTGGGTACCCTAGTCTCATATGCCATAAATCAAAATCAGACAATAAACATAAGGAATAATTCGAATCACCCTTTATTGATTCAGCAAAAACATGGATACAAAATAAGTCATGCTCAGGCACAAATTTGCCGACTACAAAGACTTTTCTATGTCGACCTATAGAGACACGATTATTATAGAACCTAACTTCCATATTTTTCTTTAAGAGAGCTACTACTGAAATCAAATTCCTTTGGATCCCTAGAGCGTAAAATACATCTTGGAGGGTCATCACACTCTCCCCAAGATCCAGCCTATAAGTTCCACATCTAGGTAAGTGTTATTGCCCATGTAGATCCTCTGCTCGCCCTTTTTCAGCTCTTTGAATTCCACGAGTCCCTCTTTAGTCTTCATGATATGTTAGGTGGCACCAGAGTCCACCCACCAACCGTCACAGTCGGTCGTGGTAGAGTTACACTCAACCACACCAATAAATTCGTGCTTCTTGTCCTTATTTTCTGAGACCTTAGCTGGGCCCCATTTCACCCCTTTATTGGGACAATTGACCTTGAAATGGCCAAATTTTCCGCAAGAATAGCACGATCCTTATGGTCCTTTTCCACGTTGTTGTTGGTTTCCCTTGAATTTTGCTTTTGTGAGACCCATATATTTCTTGTGATGAACAGCATGCGCCTCTTCCTGTTCAACCTCGAAGACATCAGTCGTCTTCCTTCTGGCAGTTAAGTCCTGCTCAATCGTAAGTTGAGCATACAAGTCGTTCACACTCTTTATGGCTCCATTTAGCCTCAAGGTGGCGGCAGCCATATCGAATAAAGATGACATGCTATTCAATATAGTTGCCACCTGCAAATTCTCAGGAATTGTAGTTCCTGCTGTCGGCAGATCTTTTGCCATCATTTTCATCCGATTGACGTGTTCAATAACACCATCGGATTCCTTCATTTTGCACGTGTTATATTTGTGCAACAGGAGAAGCACATTCACGTCTATCTTGGAGTCATACTTCCCCTTGATCGCTCTCCATAACTCGTATGTGGATTTATGGGTTTCAAAAACCCTAATCAAATCATCCTCCATGTGTTTGAGGATGAAACTACGAGCTTTCTTATCTGTTTTTTCTCACTGTTCAAATAATTTCATGTGGGTAATTCTCTCAGCATCAGTGGCTTCATTGGAGAGTTCATGAGCAGGGGTGTCTATTATACCATCTAGATTGTCATGCATCAGACCATACAATATTTTACGACTCCACATGTCATAGTTGACACCATTCAACTTTTCCAGCTTAGCTAATTCAGATGTAATAAGTTTGGTTGCCATCTAAGTTTGTTTTTTTAAAAAAATATAAGCAGTATAATATTGTGATTTTTTAAGAGAAAAGCAAGATAAGGTAAATTAACCAATTTTTAAAGAAACTTTAATGGAATGTAAATAAATGACAAGGAAAAAACTGATTATGATATTAACTTGACCAAGTGATTATAACCAGAGACAAAAAAAACTTCACAAAAGAATAAGAGGTAATAAAAAAAACTTTTTCACCCATTTTCCTTTTTTTAGCTTATGCGACAGAAATAAAAAAATATAAGAAAACAGAGAATACAAAGTACTGATAGGCCAAAAAGAATACCTACAGTCTTTAAAACACGGAGAAGCGGGGCAATTTTTTTATTCAAAGAACGAGTTATCTGATTAAAACAATTGTGCAAAAATGTCTTATGGACGGGATAGAAAATATATATAACTTAGGATAAAACCAAAAGTGCAATTAGGGCTAATGCTGTAAAGCATATACCTTTTTTTAAAAAACATCCCTTGTCAAAAATGAGTGGCTCCAAAAAAACGATGGTAATATTTGAGAGCCAAATACAATAAACAAGGTAAGAGATATTAAAGTCAAGAACTCAATATGGCTTACAGCGGTAAAGGGCACAAAAAATATTAAATATTTAAATCTTACTAAAAAACAGAGGTGCTCTAAACCTAATTGTCAATGGCTACGGTGTGAGAGATGTTGCGGCGTGAGAGAGGCGCTCTAAACCAAAAAACTTGAGGTTCGCAAGTGCATATGTTGCTGTAGAGAGATCTAAGGACGCATTGGCGAAGAACCCGCAGCGGCGGATCGAAGAAACCCACTGTCGCGGATCGTTAGCGCCGGCTCTGATACTAGTGAAGGAAAAAGAAGGGGGAGAGTGTTGGACATGTGAGCCCACGGCGAGCCATTATGCAATAAATGTTATTGCAAATATCATTCCCTGATCTGAAATGAAGAATAAATAATTTGCATAATAGGTCCCTCTGTACAATTAGGGTTATGTACCATGGCTATCTTAATGATCATACAGCTGTTGATTCAATTATTGAGTCATAGAGGCTGGTGCTTGGATGAATATCTAAAGGGTTAGATTGAGGACTCATCGAGCACCGTCAAATGATTGTTAAGATGTGATCTCCAGCCTGAGTAGGAGATGGCAATCCTTTTCTCACATAGGCTGATATCTGACCGACCTCTTGATGCAGGTCCTCTGCATAGGAATAGAGATTCGGAGGTGTCAGATTAGTTAGGTCAAAGAGTTGACTTAACGAGATCGAGATAACCTAAGTCCTATGTTGAATGCTGTCACAGCATAGGCACGCATCCTCTGACCGGAGACAGATGTATTGCTATATGTCTGAGTATGTACATTTGACAGACCAATAGGTTGATGACCTAACCAAGGTCTATACACCGGCGCGTTGGTGTGCATATAAGGGCATATGAGTAATACGATCTCTCAAAGGGATCATACAGGTTCACTACTGATCCGGAAGACATGAGCTCACTCATGAGATATTGGGAAGAATCAAATTCCGTGCACGGTCGTCTCGCTTTGGAAGCTTGACTGAATTTGTAGGTTTGATATATACTTTTGGAAAGTATATGATCAAGACCTAGGTATGATATATGCTTTTGGAAAGTATATGATCGATACCAAATCCCAATGATCAAATGAGAAACTTAGTGATCAAACCCTGAAGAAGACAGTGTAAAATATATCTTGATCTTCGGGTTGACCATGGGTCTTCCAGTATGCAGGATGTACAGGTATTGGGAATACCTGAAGGGTGATGTGATCATAAACGATTGTATATCCATGACGCTTCCATTCCGAGGGAGTGATGAAACAGGTCTGGATTTTAGTGACTCCTTTCAGTAGAGAAGCAATCCGATCTTAGTCCAAGTGTTGGACATTGGTCTGAATGAGATTCAGATCCAATGAGAAGATTGGATTTGCGGTCTTGATTTAATCAAGCATCTGTGGGAGGTCCGTAAGATCTGGATTTGAGATGAGATCTCAACATCCAAGTCACTATACGTGGAATAATACAATCGCCCTGTCCTTATCTCCAAGTATCTGCGGAGAAAGCACATTATTCTTGAAAGGGTTCAAGAATAGTTCTTTTGATGAAATGTATATCCAAGCAAGGACTTGATGATTAAATGTGATTTAATTATCAAGCTTAAATATGAATATGATTCATATTGTGAAAATGATTATCTAAGATAATTAAATGAGATTTAATTATCAAAGATTAAGAGAATGTGGATAACACTATCCATGATATATGTGTGTTATAAATATGATTTATAATATACATATAATAAGAGAGAGAATTTATGTAAATAGCATTTGTTAATTAATAATGTGGATTGGATTCACATTTGTTAATTAATTGGAAATGCAATTTACTAACTAGTTTGGGTTGTGAATATGATTCACATAATATTCAATGGCATGATTGAAATATTCACAAATTAAATTAGAATTATTTTTGTGAATATTTTTTGTGATTAATTAAGGAATAATTAAATAAATAAAATGGAGCAATAACCACCTTCATAGGTGGCGTCACCCATGAATGGTTCATGGGTGACGCCCCCCCTTTTTAGGAGGGTGGTTGGCTCCATTATATTTATCATATTATCTCTTAGTTAATTAATGTTTAAATTGATGTTGTTGTTTTTAACCAACAACAAATCATGGCCATTGATTTATCATGGACCAAGCATAGCCCTTGGATCCATGTGTCCCATGGATTGAGATCCATTGGATCCTAAACTAGTATATAAGGAGGGCTAGGGTAGCCTCTCCATGGTACATCATTAAGAGTTGTACAAGGTGACAACTCTCTCTCTCTCTCTTTCTCATTCTCGCCCTCTCTCTCTCTTTCTCTTCTCCATTAAGTGGCCGTCCACTTTGTGTTGAGAAAGGAGAGACTCTCGGCTTCTTCTTCGACGACTCGTGGATCTCCATCTTCTTTGGAGTTTCTTACTCTAAAGGAAGACGACGGATTTCGTTTGACGAAATCGGGGGAGCCATCGCTTGGATCTTCATCGAGGATTGCGGGAAGGAACGTGACTCATCATCGTGCCCGCAAGTGCGTTCTTCGTGGATCGGACTTAAGATAGGAGGATCTCTACTTTGGGATCTCGCGATCACAACCACGCTTCAAGAGGTATTCCTTGTACTTTGTGGTTTGATGAAACGATCCGAGAAGTGTTATCGTGATCATGTGGTTTCATCTTTAAAGTTAAAATTTTAATTTCCGCTGCATCTAGCAACTAGTGCGACTAGTTGCTCCGATTGCATACGATGCGATCGACACGCTTCCGTGATGCGCTTGAGGATACTCAATATCCTTCAAGTGGTATCAGAGCCAGGTTGAATAAGGTTTGGATATGATCCATAGACCTTAGACGATTTGGTTCTTGAAAGGGATGCGAAATTTTACTGCATTTCAATTTTTCGCACCTCTGTAAAATTGAATTTTTCGGCTCTGTTTAAAATGTTTAAACACAGAATTTTCAATTGTATTTTGTTCCCCATTAAACAAGGAAACCATAGGACTTGAGTTTACTAAATTTGGACTTTATTTGCTCAAGATATGGCTTTTTGAATATGACTATATTCACTGTTGCGGGAACTGCGGATTTGAACGTAATTAATGAGATGATTACGGTTTTAATCCGCCTTGAAATGCGTGAATTATCACTTGGGTTCTTTGATAAATCAAATAGGCAATCTTTGGAAACTGAGTTTGCATTTTTTGGATTTAAATTGATCAAGATAAGTTAATTTTAGTGATTGGGGGTCACTGCTGGAAATTAACAATTTTGATCTTGAACCTTGTGATTTGTCATTCAATAATCTTGATGAAAATTAATTGTTAATTTTCTGGAATAATTAGTGATAAATATTTGTGAAATATTTAAAGAAATAATTATTTCATTGAATGACACTTGCCTAAACTACAATGATAAGATATTAGATCTTGATCATTGTTTCATCAACAAACATTGCTTTCATGAAAACTATAGTTTATCCTACAATTGTTGTAGGACAACTTTTACATGAAAACCCTTTTGCTTGAATAGGATTGGGGATTTGTCTAGCAAATCTCCTTATAATCAAAAATGTTTTGATTTATATTATATGGTATAATTTCGGTTGAAAAACCGATGAACATCTCAAAGTACATGATGGTCTATCTGGTATTATCCTTTCCCGAGGCGGATGTGGTGCCTAGTCGGAGAGCATTGGGGTCGCGGGTTGCAACGTATGTGGTCCGTCCCACTCTCGTCGGTACTGGCCATGACAGCGGGTAGGGACTGTATAATACCGGAGACAGACAATGTGTATTTTTCTAATTATTAAAATTCGAATAATACGTATTTTGAGATAATACCTACTATTCAAGTAAAAGACATGTTTGTTGATTGATGATTGGATTGATGATTAATTTAATGTGATTAAATTAATTATATCCAATAAACACTCTATTATGAATAGATGTGTATTTCCCTTGGAAGAATTAATTATGTGAATATGATTCACAATAATTAATTACAATTTGAATATGAGGTGGAGGATCACATAAGTGACATCCATGGTCTCCCGTCAAGGCGAAGGGTTCCGTTGCCAGGGATTGTATGTAGGAGACGCCTGTCCGAAGTGACAGATCCTATATGCAAGCGCATCTGGATCGGGCTCTTTGCTTCTCGAAAGAGTAAGGCCGTATGCGTAGTGACCCCAATATCGAGTCCTCATATTATTGGGGCGATATTGGATTGCGCATAGCGAGTTCTAATCCTGTTGACGGTTGGTTCAATTAGCAACGGGTCAACATCATCTTAGGGGTGGTGGGCCCGGGTGTTAAAGACCGAATTGGGAATGCAAGTTGGACTTGCAAGGCGGAATGAGTTCCCGCTTCCTTTTATTGGAGTCGTAAGTTCTCATATTATTGGGATGCGACAAAGATAGGAAAGGAGATCCCAGATCTTGCTAGAGATATAATGGTAAGAATATCTCTTACATTGAAAGTAATTAAGGGAATGAACTTTCAGTGTTGACAAGGCAAGACAACTTTGATATAAAAATTCCTAAATCAAAGTAAAATATGTATATATATAATATATACCCTTATGCAAATTTCTTATTTCAGATAATCCTTCATTAAACCCACTCAATGTTATACTCAATAATAACCAGTAAAATATCAAGGATTGACTCTTGATCCAGATATTGTACTTGCAATTGGACACATAATGTATGTGGTTGCAGTGTGCAAGTCCCCTCAACATAATGAGGAAGGGCAATTAAATAAGACAATAAGACATCACCTTAGGGTTTGTATGTCTCTATAGTCTTGATCTTTCATCGAGTGTACTTTGGAAGTGACATGTCGATGGTGATCATAATTGTCGAATGATCCTTATAAAATAAAAGAAGATATTTTGGCATACATATGTGCTCTAGACATTTAATCATGAATGACATGGTTCTCTGCATTATGCAGAATGGTGACTCGAAAGAGATGATGTATTCAAAATGTTTGAATACCTACCTGAACCTAAGTCTCCATGAGTTAAGATGAATGTAGATATGATGAGTGTCATCATTCTACTATCTATACTCAAGTCATTCATGAAGCTTTATGATATTCATATTGTATGAATTTAATGAAGCATGTATAAATGTTGAAATGCTCTTGTATTGAAATCCTTAGAATTCAGCATAAGAGATTCTTTGTCTTGAACAATGGTTGTTTTTAGATGAAGAGAGCGCAGTGGAAGCATGGGTCGGACCCGAGTAAGAAGGAAAGTCAAAGAGTTGACCTACTTCTGTGACTTCCATATGATATCCAAATAGTTGGATGAATGCCAATACTGCAATAAGTTGATGTGTTGATAGTATGACTATCAAGTCTGTCTAAATTCCTTAGTGAAGGACTCAGATAGAGCATCAGAATAATCTACATAAATCATTGACTCTGACTTTCTTATTTCATAAGATAAAGTCTGACAATTGTATCCCAATCTTCTAATGACAATTGCAATTGTTGCATATACATATTAGAAGATTAGAAATTTGATCTTAAGCTTTAGTAGTCATCTACATGGATATTGCTGTAATTGTTGCAGCAGTCTCTGTTGGATAGATGGACTTCATATTCTCAGTGGGAGAGCCCTTAGTCTTAGAGAATGTCTCTATGACCTAGATATTAGAATACCCCATTGTTTGTTTCTAAATGTTGGAAATAAACATGAATTCTGAGATAGAACTATCATAAAAGGTTATGATGGATATATTTCAGATAGTAATCTAACATCTAGTGGACTCCACAAAATTAGAATATTAATGAATGGTTCATTAAGATTTCTAATACTGAAAATCAAACCTTATAAGATCAATAGGAGGATAAAGATCATTTGACAATGATCTGGCATCAAGCCTTGGACATTTGTCTATTGATTTGATCAATAGACTAGTAAGAGATGAAACTTTAGAATGTCTAAAATTTCAAATCTTACATACTTGTGAATATTGTATTCAAAGTAAAGTATCCAATACACCCTTCTCTGGGAATGGTGTTAGATGTCGAGGTATTCAAGATCTCATACATATTGATGTATGTAGATCATCTATATCATAGTAAACATTATGGATATGTGATATCTATTGATGATTACGTATGATGTGAGATTTCTTCTCTTCACCTGAGAAACCTTTGAAATGTTTAAAGATTTCACAATTTTGGTTTAGAACCAAAGTTTGAAGAAAGATGAAATGAATTTGATCTAACCTAGATAGCTTGTACCTATTAGATAAAATTCAAAGAATACCTTATAGAGATAGGAATATCATTTCTATGTCACTCCTCCTGGTAAACCTGAACTCAATAGAGTTGTAGGGAGATACAATTGGATCATGTGCGACATGATTTGATCAATGATGAATTTTAGCATAATTATCCTCTTAGTTTCCTGGTATATATGTGTAGTAGAGACTACAATATATATCCTTAATAAGGTTCCATGGATGTAAGCTGGAATCTAGCACTTGAGAGTGCTACTTCATTAGGAAAATAAAGTATGGTATTGGATACCTACTTTATGACCTTGAGATTCTTAAAAAAGTCTCATCTCTGAGGATGTGATTCTTGGAGGATTGAGACTCTTGAGAATCAAGATGAAAATGAAGTAAAGGAACTCATTTAATCTTGAGAAGATAATGAGGCTCCTGAAATCGGAAACTAAAAGGACAATTAAAGATGAAACATTAATACCTCTTCAAATGAATTTGGGGATGTATTCCATGTGTCAGTTAAGTCTGACAATGATCGGACTTCATGTGATGAAGCTCCTAAGGATCATGACATGGAAAGATGGATATTAGCAATAAAGTCTAAAGTAGACTTCATATACAAGTGTTGTATATGGACCCTAGAGGATCCACCTATAAGGGTCAGACCCATTAAGGTGTAAATGGATCTTCAAGAGAAAGGGAACCTGATGAGAAGGTAGAGACCTTCAAAGCTCGGTTCGTAGCCATAAGCTACACACCGGAAGAGAAGACATTGCTTGCAATGAGACTTGCTCTTCGGTAACCATGCTTAAAACTCATCAGAATATTGCTAACCTTAGCTACACAACTTGACTATTGCATCTTCAGAATGTAATTCAAGATTGCATTCCTCTAAGAATACCTCTCGGAGGATGTTCACATGAAGTAACCCCAGGGCTTCATGGTTGAGGAAAGTAAGGTGTGAAAGCTAAAGAAATCCATCTGTGGACTCAAATAAGCTTCTTGAAGTTGGAACATAAGATTTGATGAAATCATAAATGTTATGATTTCAAATAGAATCTTGATGTACCATGTGAAGCTTAGTGAGAGTGCCATTGTGTTCATCGTGCTAAATGTAAATAATATCCTAATCATTTGGAATGATATAAGGATGAGAATAAGTGTTTTATAGACTGGCTATTCCATACCTTGAGATATGATCTCAAGAATACCTCTTAGATCTTAGTTCTGAAGTTGTTCAGAATCAAAGAAAAGAGGGTATTGGGACTGTCACATTTGTAGTACACCTTGGACATATTCCATTCTTGGAAATTCCAAGAAAGGCTTCCTTCCCTTGAGATTTGGTATTGACCTATCAAAAGGGATAGCACCTCAATGAGTTGAGGAAGTGAATGCTAAAAACTGCTTGCACTTGTGCATCAGTTACGAGAAGCTAAGTGTATGCTTGATGTGTACAAAAGCCAGATATCTGCCATGCAGTGGGAGTAGTAAACTGTTACTAATCCTTCTATACAGATAGAACACTTGATTGCAGTAATAACAATATCTTCAAGAAATTAAGATTTTTAGATGGAAATCTAAAAGGTCTTAACTGCGAATACCGTAGGAGATAGTGATCTCCAGGAATAAGGGTATTCTGATAAGGATTATGGAAATACTGGTTATAATAGTTATTGAGCAATAGTGTCAAGGACACTATAACTGCTTTGACTAGATTGAGTATTGGTTGCATTAGATGCAACATTCGCATTGGATGCGAGCACTGTTACCTAGGGATATGCAAGTGCCGTAAAAGGACTTGGCATAGTCTTTTGGGAACAGAGTGACTGATCAGCTTACCTAGCTATTTCTAAATAGCCTATGATTGTCACATGAGTGTGGGTTTATATGATTAGCCCATTAATGGCTCTTTGGGCTAGTGGGAGATTGTTGGACATGTGAGCCCACGGCGAGCCATTATGCAATAAATGTTATTGCAAATATCATTCCCTGATCTGAAATGAAGAATAAATAATTTGCATAATAGGTCCCTCTGTACAATTAGGGTTATGTACCATGGCTATCTTAATGATCATACAGCTGTTGATTCAATTATTGAGTCATAGAGGCTGGTGCTTGGATGAATATCTAAAGGGTTAGATTGAGGACTCATCGAGCACCGTCAAATGATTGTTAAGATGTGATCTCCAGCCTGAGTAGGAGATGGCAATCCTTTTCTCACATAGGCTGATATCTGACCGACCTCTTGATGCAGGTCCTCTGCATAGGAATAGAGATTCGGAGGTGTCAGATTAGTTAGGTCAAAGAGTTGACTTAACGAGATCGAGATAACCTAAGTCCTATGTTGAATGCTGTCACAGCATAGGCACGCATCCTCTGACCGGAGACAGATGTATTGCTATATGTCTGAGTATGTACATTTGACAGACCAATAGGTTGATGACCTAACCAAGGTCTATACACCGGCGCGTTGGTGTGCATATAAGGGCATATGAGTAATACGATCTCTCAAAGGGATCATACAGGTTCACTACTGATCCGGAAGACATGAGCTCACTCATGAGATATTGGGAAGAATCAAATTCCGTGCACGGTCGTCTCGCTTTGGAAGCTTGACTGAATTTGTAGGTTTGATATATACTTTTGGAAAGTATATGATCAAGACCTAGGTATGATATATGCTTTTGGAAAGTATATGATCGATACCAAATCCCAATGATCAAATGAGAAACTTAGTGATCAAACCCTGAAGAAGACAGTGTAAAATATATCTTGATCTTCGGGTTGACCATGGGTCTTCCAGTATGCAGGATGTACAGGTATTGGGAATACCTGAAGGGTGATGTGATCATAAACGATTGTATATCCATGACGCTTCCATTCCGAGGGAGTGATGAAACAGGTCTGGATTTTAGTGACTCCTTTCAGTAGAGAAGCAATCCGATCTTAGTCCAAGTGTTGGACATTGGTCTGAATGAGATTCAGATCCAATGAGAAGATTGGATTTGCGGTCTTGATTTAATCAAGCATCTGTGGGAGGTCCGTAAGATCTGGATTTGAGATGAGATCTCAACATCCAAGTCACTATACGTGGAATAATACAATCGCCCTGTCCTTATCTCCAAGTATCTGCGGAGAAAGCACATTATTCTTGAAAGGGTTCAAGAATAGTTCTTTTGATGAAATGTATATCCAAGCAAGGACTTGATGATTAAATGTGATTTAATTATCAAGCTTAAATATGAATATGATTCATATTGTGAAAATGATTATCTAAGATAATTAAATGAGATTTAATTATCAAAGATTAAGAGAATGTGGATAACACTATCCATGATATATGTGTGTTATAAATATGATTTATAATATACATATAATAAGAGAGAGAATTTATGTAAATAGCATTTGTTAATTAATAATGTGGATTGGATTCACATTTGTTAATTAATTGGAAATGCAATTTACTAACTAGTTTGGGTTGTGAATATGATTCACATAATATTCAATGGCATGATTGAAATATTCACAAATTAAATTAGAATTATTTTTGTGAATATTTTTTGTGATTAATTAAGGAATAATTAAATAAATAAAATGGAGCAATAACCACCTTCATAGGTGGCGTCACCCATGAATGGTTCATGGGTGACGCCCCCCCTTTTTAGGAGGGTGGTTGGCTCCATTATATTTATCATATTATCTCTTAGTTAATTAATGTTTAAATTGATGTTGTTGTTTTTAACCAACAACAAATCATGGCCATTGATTTATCATGGACCAAGCATAGCCCTTGGATCCATGTGTCCCATGGATTGAGATCCATTGGATCCTAAACTAGTATATAAGGAGGGCTAGGGTAGCCTCTCCATGGTACATCATTAAGAGTTGTACAAGGTGACAACTCTCTCTCTCTCTCTTTCTCATTCTCGCCCTCTCTCTCTCTTTCTCTTCTCCATTAAGTGGCCGTCCACTTTGTGTTGAGAAAGGAGAGACTCTCGGCTTCTTCTTCGACGACTCGTGGATCTCCATCTTCTTTGGAGTTTCTTACTCTAAAGGAAGACGACGGATTTCGTTTGACGAAATCGGGGGAGCCATCGCTTGGATCTTCATCGAGGATTGCGGGAAGGAACGTGACTCATCATCGCGCCCGCAAGTGCGTTCTTCGTGGATCGGACTTAAGATAGGAGGATCTCTACTTTGGGATCTCACGATCACAACCACGCTTCAAGAGGTATTCCTTGTACTTTGTGGTTTGATGAAACGATCCGAGAAGTGTTCTCGTGATCATGTGGTTTCATCTTTAAAGTTAAAATTTTAATTTCCGCTGCATCTAGCAACTAGTGCGACTAGTTGCTCCGATTGCATACGATGCGATCGACACGCTTCCGTGATGCGCTTGAGGATACTCAATATCCTTCAGAGAGGAGAGGTAAGTATGCCGGGATGAGGGCTTCCGTCAACGCGTCGTTCTTATTTATAGGCCCATGCACGCACCCGTATGCTCTAAACCCTAACCGCCCATCCCTTATTTTCTCACTAACCGCCCCCGATTAGTGCGGGATTTACCGAGTCTAATGACTACTCAGTCACTATCTGAGGTATAACTAACCGTTTCGCACGTTAGTGCCATAGTACTCGAGTGCGCGATGAAAAACATGACACTGAGGATATACATGCACAATGTATATTGCATGAGCATGCACGCATTTACAAGGTTTTTTTGTGTACTTGTGTAAGTATCAAATAATTCGGGTAAAAAGTATGTAACAATACATTTTTATTCCGAATTAATTAATTTACACCCGTGCCCTTGTAAAATTTTCCAATAACACTTTGCAATTTCAATTGTGCATCTATATTCTTACAAAATTCAAAGCATTGCTCTTTTGTTGTGTAATACAAGGATAAAAGTGTGATAAAGGGAGGGACGCTAATGTGAATTTTGTAAGAACATTGGGGCAGGAATATATTTTTTAAAAAAACCCTCGTGCCATGTTGGCAAAATAATACAAATATGGCATATGATGAGTTTTTGGTGGAGAGGGGAACATGCCAAGACTTAACAACTTGGGCACATGCTCAAATTGTTCCATTTCTACACGTCATGTGCCATGTTGCCCCATTTGATTTCTATATGGCATGCCAAAGTTAAGGGGTTAGGCATGTTTGGTTGTTAGTTTACCTCGGAAAAATCGGCTATCCATGATATACCCTTCGTTTGGTTATGGGTTACCCCCAACTCTGCTCTCGCAAGCACTCTTGCATTGGAGTTGGTTGCAAAGATTCTTTGTAAATAATGTCTACAATCATTTTCTAATGAAAATATATAAAAAATGTATTGAAATCATATGCATAATTAGTACGACACATAAACAGTACAATATCACATCACGTTTACCATTTCAACCCTTGTAGCCATTTAAGAAACTATTATCACAGAAGGACTATCCATTTGCATAATCTTTTGACATGAGGTTACTCCGACCCAAACCTTTTACCTACTCACCTACTCGACTTATATCGACGATGCAGATACATTGCCATCCCCATCATCTCGAAAACGCATACACGTAGAAGGCATTTTATTATGTAGAACGAACAAGTTTATAAGGGTACTTTGGCAAATATAATGGAATGTTGCAAGTTCTATAGGTGCATATAGGTGCATATGTGTAATGTTGCATATGTGTAATGTTGCAAGTTCTAAAAAATGAGTATGTCTCTCTTCGCCCCCATAATATGGAAATCATAACATCACATCGACCACACCTTCCTGTGATCTTTTCTATATCAATATTTCATGTGGACTTTGTTCGATTCTTGTGATTCAATGATTGCTATGCAAAAGGACGCTCTTGTGATACAGTTCTGACCAGTTTTTTTGCAAGTATAAGATGAACTATATAATAGACAGGTTCCCTTTAATAGCGGAAAAAGAGAGGTGGGGTCATCCCTACCAAAGAGATATGAAGAAAGGAAATCTAATAACATACAACCACCACTATTTTTTTGAACAGATAAATAGGGTTGGACGAGTGTTGGAGACGTTAATGTCCAAATTCGTTGCCACAAGTTAAATTTCTATCATCAGAGTTTTTTCACAATTTTTTTGTTGCATTGCCTTCGTCCCTCGTGATTTTCTTTGTGGCACCGCGTAGTGTGCGAAAAGGAACCCAAGATAATTCTCAGTGGTAAGATCATGAACATAGCCCGAATCATGATAATGGGTGTGGAAATAATTGCATAAGTTTTGGGGCTTGGCATGTAAAAACCCCTTACTTTATTAGATTACATGCACATGTATTTCTTGATATGCATTGAACCAAACCGGTAGGACTGGTGAACTAAGCCTGGACCGATCTGGTTAATTGATTTTCACAATTTGAGTCAGTTGGCGCAATTTTGATTCAACCACTGGTCATATAGACTATTTATAACCCCGTTCAATCGAAATTGAATCACTCAACTACAATTCAAATTTGAGTTTACATAATAATAACCATGATAATCGTTGAACTTGCGACCTCTTGTAAACCATTTAGAGTAGTAACCAACTACTCCAACTCAACTTTTTGAAAAGAAGAGGATAGTAATTATTATTAAGCTATTATTATGCTAGATTATTTAGTTCAAATATCATTTATATCTATATGAATAATATGTAATGTTGCATATTCAAGAAAATATTTTATGTATAAAGTAAGATATTTTAATTAATTATTTATTTTATGTTTGTTTCAAGTACGTTTGAGTATGTATTTTGTACATATTTTCATCTATTTCGACTCATTACTTGGTCCAACTATTTTTCCTCACTTATTTGGTTTAATTCGATTTTAAAAAATAATGACATCATGATTGAACTAATATGATTCCATGATCTAATCTGATCTAACCTTTTTGCTCACATTTCCGATTTAGTCTCCGGTTCTTTCAAAAATCTTGGACCACATGTTGCGTGATACATGATATAGATCTCTCTCTCTCTCTCTCTCCAAATCTATATGGGTCCATGTGTGCATCATGCATCATCGTGTCATCACATGGGCAACCCTCACACAATCACCACTCCCTTCCATTTGGTATGGACCATTAACCCCTCCAAAACACTAATGAGAAATATGGAATTTCACTCATTGGTAATGAAAAATATGTAAATAAATTGTAAAGAAATTATGAAGATCAATATAGCCAAACAAACAATTAATTAAATTCAAATTATTATATTGGCCATATTATCTGTTAGAGGAATTAACTAGCATAGGCCGATATTGATTTAATACTAATAATGTAAGTCATTTTACCGCATCGATAACAACGATGCAATATTGTAGTAATTAGATCTAGAAATGAATCGACGAAATCTACTCAGATGCAAAGAAGTTGAAGTTATTCAACTTCACCAATGCATCGATCATCCAAATCATATTTTGAATTTGATTTGGACAAAAAAAACAATGAGGTTTACTTCTTATCGAAGTTGTGTACATATAATCCTGTAAAGAATGACTCAAAACATTATAGTTCTTATTGCATGGATAGTCTACTAATTTAAGGATGAAATTGAATACGAGTATATTCGTATCTAATCTGCTATTGTATTCATTATATATATTTCAACATTCGTATTCATATTTATAAAATAGACGCGGATATGAATATCACTTTGACAATGTCTAATATTCACATTCGTATTCATATATGTATGTATGTATGTATATTACTATATAAATGTACTCACAGACTTACCTAAAAGTTGTGTGTAACAACATTTTACGCTTGCATTCACCATTTTTGATACAACTGTAATGAAAGAAATATATCTGATATATCTATTTTATATGTAAACCTTTCTAAACATGTATACGTTAATCTATTAAAGATTTCAGTTATTATTCATATCATATTCGCATTCGTTTTATATTAATATCCATTTTTAATGATATGTAACATATTTTTCATATTCATAGATATTGATATCGGCAACTATAATCGTATTTTTAAATGGATTGGTATATAATTGCAAATTTGTATATGTATTCAACCGTTCTCATCATTAGTTAATATACAGCTCAGATCCTTTTAGAAAAATACAAAAGACTGGAACAAGAAATAACGAGATTTAATTCTTATTCAGTTCTTTTCTGTTGGTGGAAAAATGTGGAATAAGGAGTCTGTTCGTATTTATTCCTTATTTATTATTTTCCAGAATGTGGAATAAATATGAACAGAGGATAATAAGCAATGATTATTTTAGTAAAAAAAGAGAAATAACAATTATTCCATGATTAGTTAAATAATAAAAATAACAATAATTATTCCGTGAGTAAAAAATAAAAATAACAATAATAATAAACTTAGTTGAACGGGTCTTAGTCAATCGAGACCGTTCAAAAGCAGCCTCGAATTGATTTAAGAAATATTGAAATGAGTCTACATAGATTAGTCAGCTTCTTTTTTTTCCTTATATCCCATTTTCTTTGCCAATTCAAATCGACTTTTTCCCCCCAAACTCTCATTGTCAATACTTGAGTTGTCATGTTGTTATATATCTCGACGTGGGTGAATAATTTATTTATTTATTTATTTTATTTGATGATCAGATATTTTTTATATATACTCCTCTTCAATTATAGGCATACGCCGACAAATATATGATTTATATTTTTATTTTATATCCATATTTGTTTTTACAACACGATAACATAATTTTCATATCTATCAAAATCTATCTATGTATATTATTTATTTTTTGATATAATAATACATGTGTTCGTATTCGTATTTACAGTTTGCATCCTTAATAATGGATCCTTAACCCTAAAGGGCGCAAACTAATAAATGTGTTCTAGCAAGGAATGTCTCCAGCACATTTTTTGTGGGTTGATGGTCAGATCAATGTCTTCCACCCAAATCACCCAAACAACCCAAAATGTCGGTTAGCGTTCTAAATGATAATATCCATCTGCTTTTCAATTTTCATTCTCCCATCCAGATTCTCACTTGACTAGACAACCTTAACTGCTCAAGTCTTGTTTCAATCGACTTTCTTTCATTTTTTGTTCTAGAAGTGCTAACCTATATCGGTTCTCGAATTCTTCGCTAGCAGGTAGTCCAACCATAAACAGAACACACAACCCACAACAACTTATAAGCCTGATGATTGTACATGATCGGCCTGCTATTGCCATGGTAATCCCAACATGTCCTAGTACTCCCCTAACCATCTGACTATACACTAAGAATCAAAAGTCTCGTCCTGAAGGGGTGTTTGGCTTGGGAATAAGTATGAACAAAGATGTGGAATTAGGAGAATAAGGGTTTATTCTCTGTTCGACTGGAAAGATGAGAATACAGAGAATAAGGTTGAATAAGAGTAAGTAAGGTGGAATAAAGATATGAATACATGTGAAATAAGGCGAAATAATGAAATGTGGATGGGAATAACCGTACTCTTGCAAATCATGCCAAGCAAGAAATTGACCCCTTATTCCATTGTTTTATTCTCCAAATGAACATGGCTTTAATGTCTCGAAACCTACTTGTTGTCCCTACGCCAACCCACTTGAGGTGCCTCGAGTTCTTTCTTACGTCCTTAACTCGACAACCCTTTCTCAACACTTCGACCGATGCAGCGATCTTACATCACTTTTCCTGAATCAATGGCCCATTTCCGCCCATTCTTGGACCAACCTGATCTTTTACCAACCTGTTCATCCAAGCATCTCAATCCAATCTAATTTATGAAACGAAGGATCACATTTGTGGACAAAACTCCTCAATACAAGAGTGCTGGTGAATTTTCATATTGCACCCAATTAATACTTAGATAATTTTTGGAATTTTCCATTTAAATCATTTGGAATGGACAAGGATATCATCCCATAAACACACAAAAACTATATCATCTATGGCAAGAAAAGACCAAATTTTGCAATTACATGTCAGAACTATCTTATCTACAAGAGCTTTTTTAAAAAATAAAATAAAATGAGAACATTAGGAAGGGTGAGAGGAATTTGTATTTTTCCCCTTTTTACATCTTTATGTTACACATAATTCCTCCCCTCCCTTTTTCTCTTACATTTTCCTAATATTCTCAGTTATTAACACTCTCCGACATTCTAGTGCAACCCCGCCGCATCATCGCAGCCGTGTGCCGCCGTCGGTACTCCTTATTGTCCGTTGACGGCTCCACAACGTCGTCGGCGAACCTCACCTTCTTCTCCATCTTCTTCCTCGGCCGACCGCCCGTGCCGCCTGTGGGCCCCATGAGCAAAATCATGTGAATTCAATGTACCGCAAAAAAGGATATTTTGATTTAGATCGATATTTTTAAATTGGGGGTAAAAAATGCAAATATTGATTTTTTTTGAGTAACGAGGAAAGAGAGGGAAGAAAAGGAAAATTAGGATATTTACAAAAAAACAACCAAAAAGTTTGCTAAGATGTCTAAGGAAAATAAACAACGGAAAATGGAATCATGATTAGAAAAAATTTCTCATATTTGCAGCAACATAGTAGGAAGGGTAATTAAGAAGAAAAAGAAAATCGGATTCCCCATAAAAATGCATGCTGCTTTTGTGGCATTGAAATTTTTAGGGATTTTTACACCAACACCCCTGTTGTCTTTGTAATTACACCACGGCCTCTACGATATTAGGAAGATTGTAGGGATTAAGATGCAATTAGAAGGACTTTAAGGATCATGGTGTAAAAATTCTTTTTCAAAGAACAGAAAAAGGGAAGGGGTCAAGATCAACCGTTCAAAGAAAGGAACACAAAAAAATTTAAAAAAATTTCGATTTTGGGTTCCATGCAAAACCCAAAACAAAAATGTGATCTTCTGCTGAGAGATTTTAAGAAATTGATCCCATGAAAAACTAAAAAAACCTCATTTTTCTGAAATTTTAGGGGGAAAATAGGGGCAATAATTTGGGAATTAGGTTCAATGCACATATCAAATGACAGACTGGTATCAAAATATTTTGAATATTTTTGCGATAATTTTAGCAAAACACAAAAAATTGTAAATTTCTGTTGAAATGCAGCGGGAAAAAAAGGAATTGAGATTTCGAGAATTGGGTAAAATGCAAAAAAGGACATTTTTTCTGGAGATATTGAGAATTGTGTCCGATTAAAATCCCAAAACAGACCAAAAAATGGGTATTTCTGCAGAAATTGCTGCAAAAAGAAGTCAGCGATATTTTTGGAGAAGTGGATCCCATGTTAAAACCGAAAAACAGTCGAGAAAAAAATGTGATCTATCTGCAGAAAATCATAACTCTCAGCAGAAATCGCATGGAATTTTTTTTGGGTCCATTCAAAACCCAAAACAGAACCATTGGAAGTTGCAGCAAAAAGGGAGAGAGAAAAACCAAGATTTTGTGAAATGGGTTCGATTTAAATCACGAAAACGGACAATTTCACGCAGAAATCGCAAATTTGGGAATTGGTTTCGAAGCAAAAGCCGACAGCAAACAGCAAAAATGGGACCTTTCTGCAGAAATTGCAGAGAAAAAGAAGGAAAAAGGGATTTAATTCATGAAATAGGGTTCATGCAAAAACCCGAAACAGAAAACAGAGATGGGATCTCTCTCTCTCTCTCTGCAGAGATTGCATCCCAACAAACGAGAGAGAGAGGAATAAGAATTCTGAGAATCGAGCCAATGCAGAAACCAAAACCAAAACCAAAGAACAGAAGAGGTGATCTTTGTGCAGAAAAAAGAAACAGGGAAGAACAGGGGAGGAGAGAGAAAGCGTACCGAGCTCGATCTCGAGCTTCTTGCGGAAGTCGGAGAGGAGACGGCGGTGGGCCTCGAGGGCGACGAGGACGACGCTCCCGGAGGCCGCCATGACCGCCACCAGCCCGAAGTAGTTGGACACGTCCATCTTCTCTCTCTGGATATCTTTATCCCTGTTTCTTTCTCTCTCTCTCTCTATGTGGGGGGTGGGATTGATGGGTGTTAGGTGTTAGAGGTGGGGGAGAGGAAGGCAATGGGGAGGGGAGGCTCTTGAGGAGGTCATGGTTGGGGAATGCATTGATGATATAGAGAGAGAATGTGAGAGGTTTTAACGGGAGAGAACAGAAGAGAGAAAGGGGGGTTGGTGGTGTTGTGAATGGGGATGGGGAAGAAGAGAGAGGGTGAAGGTTAGAGAGAGAATGGAATGAAGATAGACAATTCTTGACCCATGTAAGACTCTTTCTCTCTCTCTACTTTCTCTCTCATATCCTTGTATTTCAGACATAAATTACATGCCTTTTTCCTTCATGGAAAAATCCAATTTTACAGGTGGGGTATAGATATACGAATTAAAGCCACTCTTTTAAAAACAAGTTTTTTTGTCACTTGTGTCCCTCCAAGATTATGTGATTATAGTTATACCTCTACCTTTTTGCTATAATATTTTTTTAATAGTAAGATTCGAACTCGAGTCCTTTAAGGTGAAGGCAACTGTTCTACCACCAGATCACTCATTGGGTTTCCTTTTTGCTGTACCACTTGTGCATTTGTATTCTTACAAAATACATCGTATTGTTATTTCGATATTACACTCATGCCCTTACATTAGATTGGCTAAAAGGCATCATTGTTAATTTTGTAAAAATATAAAGGTACAAATGTTATTGTAAAAAAAGTAGGGGTGTAATTGCAATTTCAGAATCTTCTGAGAGGGGTACAAGAGTTAAAACCCCAAAAAATACAAGGGCACAAGAGTTGGAAAACATGGAGTCTAATGTAAACTATCCAACACCCAACTTGGGATTCCTTTTTATAGTAAATAATTGCACTTTATTTAAAAGGATAAACAAACTTGAGAATATCCTATAAACTATAAGTGAATCTTATCTTACTGGTCATCCATAAACTTAGGATAGTGGACTTCACAACTCTTTAAGTATCATATTTAGCTATAATGTTGGCAAGCCATATAGGGAAAGTTGGAATATTATTGTGATTATTTAAGGTAATGCAACACTTACACAACAATCAATGGAATCTTGTTATCTTTTTCCTGTTTTGGGAGTGGACATAAAATCATGTCTTTACCATATGCTACAAAATAAAAGGAAAGGCATCAACCTAACACTTTAGGTAGTAAATTACAAAATGATACCCATCTATGCATCAATTTTCAGTTAAGATTCTCATTTTAGAAACATAACAAACACGACTCTGATCTTTTTTTTGTCTCAAATATAGTCTTATGTAAGCTTATGTAACTCTTTTTTATAATCGTCAAACCCTAGACTCAAAACCAAAAGTTTAGGTTTTAAAGATCCAAAGTTCAATAGGATGAAAAGCCTAAAATAAGATGAAAAAAATTAAGTCATATCCTTGCCTTGACTTGAACTCCATGAAAAAGTAGTGATTATGTATATGTTCGCCATCAAGCTTTCTCAATGCTTTAAACAAACCACTAAAGTTTCAGTCTTTAAACTAAGTTAGAGATGGAAGGATATGGGGGCAATATCATAAGTGGAAGTATCGACGCAATTACGTAGAGTCATTTGTTCTGGATGCTACATGAAGAACATAAGCTAGATGACGAAACTAGGAGACATAGGATGCAAAAGATATTATTATTATTATCATTTATTATGTTTAGTAAACAACTAATAATCTAAAGTGACCTGATATCTCTGACCTCATAGAGAAATTCAAGCTATGCCTCGCTGACCTGATATCTCTAGTGGCACAAACCACTCTAGAGACCCACACAATCATGTGAATGCGCCACATACATGCATATCATCATCACCACCCTTTGTGTACGCCTTGGACAGACCCCATGTTGTCATGGTCATGCCAAACTTGAAGTAGATCAACATCCCTACAGT
Organism: Ottelia alismoides; assembly: GCA_037367405.1. Classification (NCBI taxonomy): domain Eukaryota; kingdom Viridiplantae; phylum Streptophyta; class Magnoliopsida; order Alismatales; family Hydrocharitaceae; genus Ottelia; species Ottelia alismoides. The sequence continues at coordinate 202,438 of JAZKJV010000384.1, forward strand.
TTGTCGTGAAGGAACATTGAATGCCACTTTGCGAAATTTTGCAATGAAACAACTTCTGTGAAACCGCACAAGCATCCTACATCACAAGTTGTCTTTGCAGCCAGCAATGCCTTTGTGACGCCTTATTGAATCAAGATTGACTCCATCTTGACCTTCCATAGGGAATAGTTAGTGGAATTATCGAATTTCTTGACCTTAAATTTGGTTGACATGTTGAAATGAAACTAGAATGAACTAATCCGATGTACGAGATCTCAGTGCAAGTATGGAAGTCCTTGACCGCGCACAACAGGTTTAGAGGATACTCTCTATGAGTAGCGGATAGAGAATCCTCTAAACATCTTGAAAGACCTTCGATTCTGATACCATTATGTAGTAGAAACAAATTCACACCACCACTTGATAGACAATCCACAATGCACATGAGTTTACATGGAAAAATTCCGTCGTTGTAGCGAGGAAAAGGCTGCGAGAAAAGATATCAAATCCACTATAATCAGAAGAATAAAAGAACCCGGAAAGAGTATTGATAGCTATGCTGCCTCTCTCGAGAATATATTGTATCATGAGAAGATGGTTCACTTTTTCTTGATTCCAAAACTCTGTCCCTAAAAGAGTTTATATATAACCTCCTATCAGGGTAAAACCAGGGCATTATTTGCTAAATTGATTTCGCTATTATTTGTTGTTCTAGTTTCATTGAACTCTACGTGTTAATTTAAAGGAAATGATTTCAAAACATTCAATAGTAAAATTTACACGAGATTTTTTTTCAAAGATAACTCTATAAACTTATCATTTTAGATAACTACGTGTACATGAATCGTACTTATTAACGAAGATATATCTACAAGACCAGATCATTTTAAAACACTTTGCTCTGCATATAAGGATGCCAATAGATAGAGATACATATATATCCAATACATTTTCTGAAACAAGAGGAGGAAACACGCATAGGTGTCTGCCTTGAGATTTGAACCATGGTCTTTTGGGTGGCAGGTACGCACACTCCACTACCATCGGATCATTAGACACATCATCTTATACGATATTTTGACATTGTAAACTGCATCTATTTTAAAATGGATACATATGTCATTTTGATATTTGGAGATATATGTATCCATGTTTGCACCGAAATAAAATTGGCATGTGATAACAAATAATTCAATATTTGTTGTCATACTTTGGTAGTAAGACTATTTATTGCTTGATTTAAAATCAGCTTCCAACATGTTAAATAGGGTTTCGTATTGTCGGGGTTGCGTTGAGAGAGAAAGCATGTCTTCCACCCCAAAATTGTTAACATTAACGCCGGCTTGAACCCTAACATCGTGGCATGCTTTGTCCTTTGTCCTCATTCATTGTCTGATGTCTACGAGAGACTAGATACTCTCCCCTTGTATAAGTTTTTTAATAATATACTGAGAAGATGCTACAAATTCCCTACTATATATGACGCTAGGGGTGGTCAAAGAGAAAGATAAGGACAAGTGGCAGCTTGAGACTCCTTCCCGCTCCAGTGTGGGTAGTAGCTCTTCGAAGGTTGGAAGTGAGAGAACAAAGGCAAGGTTCTATCTTTGTGATCTTCTTATTAGTGTCTTGTTGTCTCCTAATATATATAATTGTATCATTCTCATCCTTGAAGGTCAAAGCATCAAATCCCAACGTGAGAGTGATAATGCCAAGCCACTGACACTAAATGCAAGCAAGGTAGGGAGATTATGCTTTGACCCAAGTCTCAAGCATTAAGAAGTCACCTGATGCGAGATAGGAATCTCTTTCCTGCTTTTACTGCAACATATCCTCCTTTACTAGGCATTGTGTCTTTGACGAGGAGAAAAAAACCATCAAAGTCCAAAGCCCGAACTCATTATTAGACATGCATGCTTTCCCGATCTACCTATCCTTCTTTCATGCACCTCGATACTGTAGAGAATTAACGTCATCCCTCTCCTCCCACCCAATTACTAGATTGTGGGCTATGAATTGCTTATATCACTAGAATCGTACAACAACAATTATCCATTAAGTTTCTCTTGTGATCCATGCTAAAATAACATCGCCTTATACAAATTTGAACGAAAAATGAAAGAATCGTCAGTATCACATTAACCTTTCGCAATAAATATGATATGCTTTGTGAGTTCCAGAAACAAAATATGATTTAACAACATATAATATTCGTTCTTATATATTTATCATATGAAAATATGGTAATAAGTCAATTTTGTTGTAGTGGGCATATCCTTTTCATAGAAAATTTAACTATGTGTACCAAATTTTCATACTATTTTTCACTATATTTGATATAATTTTTACGAAATAAATACATTTATCATATTTATATCATGACAAGCCATTCATTGCATTCTTCGTATCCATAAAACCTGTACTTTAATTGTATTTACGTTTTATAGTAAAGATATCGTAACAAATATATCATTACCTATATCGGACCATTGCCGTCCCTATTTTTGGTATTTTGTATAGTGGGATTACTCTTTATATTCTTGATTTTGATGAAGTTTTTAATAATAATATGCTATAGATGAGTTTATTCATGTGTAAAATCACTACCCCAAAAAATTTATTAAGACTGATTTCATACAACATGTAAAATTTGATAATTAATAATACAACATGTTGTAACACCTATACATCAAAGACAATCCCGTATCTAAAACTCATAAAGTCTCAGAGTAGATTATAAGTGGTGGGGATTACTATTTGACAACTTGGACTTGAGCATTTTGGATGGTTGCCAAGGGGTCCATCAGGGTTCGTGCCCAACAAGTTGTCAGGGTTAGTTTTCCTCGATAATGGACCGGAGATCTAAGCATGGGACGTTACAAATGGTATCAGAGCGTGTTCTCCCTGATAATGGAAAGGGCTACCTGAAGTGACCTAAGTTGAGAGTGTGCAACCGCCACTGCCACTGGGAATAAGTGATATGGGCAATGGCGCAACGAGGACATTGCGAATATAGGTCGGGGAGGTTGTAACTCCTATACACCAAAGATAATCCAATACCTAGAACTCACAAAGTTTGAGAGTGTGTTACAGATGGTGGGGATTACTGCTTGACAACTTGGACTTAAGCATTTTGGGTGGTTGTCAAGGGATCCGTCTGGACCCATACCCAAAAAATTGTCAAGGTCAGTTTTCCTCGATAAAGGACCGGTGACCTAAACCCGAGAAGTTACACATGCAATATTGTATGATATAAAATATGTGAAATTTTTGGGAAACTTGGTGGGTTAAGCCCCCATATGAAAGGATCTTTCTAATAAATTAGTATCCAAATCTCAACAGTATTTAAATCCTAAAATAGGATAATGGATTCATGGCATAAATAATTATGTGATATCCATGAAAGTTTAAGTCTCTTCGAGGTATCATAATTCTAGAAATTGATACGTGAATCAAAATTGAGGAAAGGCTGTTTTCAAACATTGACTTAGACCCATTGTTGAATCCTACTCAGTAGAATACGGAGGTAGTACTTATGAAACATGCATCTTTCTAATAAATTAGTATCCAAATCTCAACAGGATTTAAATCCTAAAATAGGATAATGGATTCAAGGCATATCCATCTGTTACAAACAGAGGTCGAGGCTCAATGGATTAAGGAACTTCTTATGGAAACTCCTACTATGAGTAAGGAACTTCTTATGGAAACTCCTACTATGTGATAATGTGAGCGCGATAATAAAGATCAAAAGTTTAAAATACAAATTCACATCTAGGAGACATATCCTAGTTAGACTAAAATTTGTGAGGGAATTTGTATCTCAAAGTAAGGGCTGACTTCGATCTTATTGGATCCAAAGATAACACGATAGATTCGATAATCAAAGGATTTAACAGGGTTGAGATGCGACTGAAATCCACTACCAAGGATTAAAGTTTCACTTGGACGTTGAAAGCAATTAACTTAGATTAAGGTTCAAACCAGAAGGTGCCTAACTAAAAATAAAGTGTGGAAGCCAAGAATCCTTTCTGCGAACAAGTTTCAACAGATAATTTGTGAAAACTCTTCACGTTGTGCATTGATAATGCAAACTTTTAAGTATGAAATTATATATTTTATTTAGGGTTTTTATCAGATATGCCCCTCTGAGATATTGCAATATCAATTATGTCCTTCCTTTTTTGGGAATATTAGTTGTGCATATGATTTATTGTCGTTCTATCACTTGTGCCCCTCAGGTTCGTTGCCATTCATCCTCAACGCAAACGAACGTTAACTTTGGGGACACAAGGAGATTTAAATTTTGAAAAAAAGGACCGAGAGGTCTTTGTTGATCCTCATCACACTCTCCCTCCTCTCCTCCTCCTTCCCAGGCCGAGCTCTTCCTCCCTCCCCTCCTCCTCCTCAGGCCGACCTCCTCCTCCTCCTCTATCGCCCCTCCCTCCTTCTCGGACCCCCTCAACCCCATACTCCCCTACCCCTCCCTCCAGGACTTCCTTCCCTACCTCTCCCTCATCTTGATCCCTTCTCCAAGTTGGAGCACGTCTGCCACCACTCAGACCTATCCTCCCCTTCCCTCCCCCTCCACTGCTCCCAGCCTCATCCTCCCCCTCCTTCACCCCAACCTCCTCCTGCTCCTCACCTCATTACGTGCAACGAGGACTCCCAACTCATCCGCCACCGATACCGACATACAGTACCGCTGCGACTTCGACCTCTACGTGTTCTGCGCATACTGCCCATAGTCCCTCCTCTCCCCTCTCCATCTCCGACACCCCTTCGTGCTGATGAGGAAAATCTATGCATTGTGTTGCACCCAGATCAGGGCACCAATTTGCTATCAATGTTACTCGTGCAACGGGTGCCAGGAGATCTGTCATGGCATCTTCTACTTGTGCAATTCCACAGTGTCGTGAGTTGGATGACCTTGTCGAAGATGGTCGTGTGGTGATGACAACCGAGGAGGGAGCAAAGGAACAAGGGACAATGGAGGAGCATGGGGCAGGGGAGGAGGAGGAGGAGAAGGTTTGGGTGGAGGGGTTGGGGAAGGAGGGCATATTCTTCCAGATACGCCCCTCTTAACTACACCATGATTTGATCAAATCATGGTTAAGTTCAACTTATTAATGGTCAAAGTAATGGAGGGGCACACGTAATAGAACGACAAAAACTCGAAAGAACAACTAGGGTTGGCTATCAAGCCCAACGAGCCGAGCCGGCCCTGGCTCGGGCTCGATAAGCCCAGTTGGGGTCGGGCTCGAGCTCGGGCTCGATGAGCTCGAGCCCTTATCGAACAGGTTCGGGCTCGATAAGATTTGAGTCAAGCCCCTTATCGAGCCTAGTCTGGGCTCAAGCCCAAGTCGAGCTCGTTAAGGAAAATGGGTACTTTTTGATGGAAAAGTGTTTCGAGCGGGTTTGAACTCGAGACCTGCTCTACCAAAGATTGTTTTCCTTACCACTAAGCCACTATCCAAGTTGTATATAAAATCTTAATTGTAATATATATTGTAACATTATAGCTGCTTACAAAAAAATTACTAATTTTCTAATGCGTGAGCGGGGGATAATTGTGTGGATGGGAATAGGATTGATTTGAGAATTGGGTCACGACTCGTGACTTATGGGAGGATCAAAGTTAGTGGAGGGAAAATTGCAAAGGGCTAATTTTATTTTGTTTGCATTATATATAAATATATAAATAATATATGTATATATTCCTTATCGAGCCCCTTATTGAGTTATCGAACCGAGCTCGGCTCGGCTCGAGCTCGGCTCGTTAAGCTATCGAGCCCAAAATTCTGGCTCGGACTCGGCTCAATAGCCTAATGAGCTGAGCTCATGAACCCTTATCGAGCCGAGCCCGAGCCTAGCCCGAGCCTAGCTCATCGAGCCGTGACTCAATAGCCAACCCTAAGCACAACTGATATTCCCAAAAAGAAAAGCATAATTGATATTGTAATTTCTCGAAGAGGTCCAACTGATAAAAAATACTTTTATTTATTGCTAATCAAATGGGACACATTTCTCCTTCCAGCTATGCATAAAAAATGCAATATAAAAAGAAGCAATGACCATATCATGTCGTGACAACTGCCGACATCTTCTAATAGAAATTTGGAAAGAAAATGGTCTGTGGATTCCATAATGCCACATCGACGAGCCAAAGATTTGACAACGATTCATAAACTTTAGTATACAAAAAAGTACATCATATGAGTCGGACGTTTGAGATGGAATACGTTTAGACTATCAAAGTTTTAAAACGTGATGTCGGCAGCTTACAAAAATGGAAAAAAGTTGAACTGTTGGCTTGTTGGTATCATCTATAAATAAATTAGTTATACCACATCCTGTATTCTAAGGATTTTTCCATTTGTGTCTTTTCCAACTTTTCCAATAATACTTACACTCTTAATTTTTTTACAATTAATTGTGTGTCCATGTATTCTGACCTATTATTACACTCATGTTCTTATATTTAGATTATATTGTGATTTTTTAGGAATATAGGGAAAGTGTAATTGCAAAATGATTAAGGGTATAAATGTTATTTAAAAAACTTGAAAGGGTATAATAAATAATTTTTCAAATGCTATTTAAAAAACTTGAAAGGGTATAATAAATAATTTTTCAAATGCATATAAATACATATGCATGTCTAAATTTAACTATTTTATAACTATTCAAACTCTTAGGGCCTGTTTGGTTGCAGGGTGGGCAAGGTTAGCCCAACCCTGGTTACTATTCACAAGGGTACTTCCTCCTCACAGATTACTATTCACCCAGCCCAACCCTGCAACCAAACAGGCCCTTAAGGTGCCGTTCGAGTAGGGGGGGTAAACCCCTCTTTGAGGGATTTACCCCCCTTACCCCATTCTTTCCCTTTCCAAGTGGGTCCCACATTTTCTCTTTTTTAAAATATTAAATAAATTAATTTTATTCCATCTATTCCATCAAAAAATAATATATTATACCATCATATCATATAAAAATTATAAACTACTCCACTTAAACTCATTTTTTCAAACTGCAATACAATCACATCACAATGACTCATTTCTTCAAACTGCAATACAATCACATCACAATGACTACTCACTTTTTCAAACTTCAATACAATCATATTACAATAAATCAAACCCACCCCCAGTTTAACCCTCTATCCAAACACCAAAATCCAAAAATATGTTACCTGCAACCAGTTTAACCCACCTAAACCCCCTATCCAAACACACCCTAATAAGTGATGTCAAAACATTGATGGCCAAACTGGTAATTTAATTCAATTGGTTTAACCTGTTAAAGCTATTTTTTTGTTTTCCAAGTAAAAATTGGATGATCGGAGCATTTTCTGTTGCGGTTCTTGGTTTAATTGTTTGAACCGACCAATTTAGATGGGGTTTTAAAACGTCAGAGTCATACAATTAGCTTAAGTAGATTTTGTATACACATTCAAATAACATCTACAAAGAAATATTAATCAATTTAGAATAAATTAAAGAAAAACTGAACAAAAAAGCTCGGGATCAACGAAACCAAAACCAGACGATGTTAATAATGTAAGCTGTAATTGTTACTTTCATTATGTAGAAGTTTTTTTAAAAAAATAATCCACTTAAAATTACTTTACTTCTGATGAACTAATTCAATTAGAGCACATCAACCAATTTCAGTTATGTGAAAGATCAAGTTTTATCATTTGCAAGTTAGGTCTAATGATTGGATATCAATTGCTTATATATTATCTAAAGATGTTACTTGCAAATTATGTCAATTTTATTAATAAAGTATTATTCATTAAATTAATAAAACTTCCGTACAGGGTATGGAAGGTAATCCAATAAATTTATAAAGCCAGCTATATGTCACCATTATTGTTCTCTCCTCAGAAATGCCAGAGGATCCTCTGCTGTTACAGCCCGTGCTGTAATGCTGAGGATCTGTGCTGACATCTGTTGAATGGGGATTGGACAGCCCCGAGAGGCATGCCGACCATCCCCAGCCTCTTATGAGGACCGTCCGATCCCCATCCAACAGATCCCCTGTATTACAGCAGGGGCTATTACATCCATCCTCAAAAAATACACAACGTCCTTAACAAAAATATTTCATATTTTACCACTTAAATGCTTGCATACAGGATTTGTCTACGCTCCCAGTACGTACCTTGTCGCTTCGAGAGATACGTTTGATACGATAAAACAACCCCAACACCATACACCTAGGTGGAACGCGGTCGGCCAGCTTCACATCCTGACCACATCTGAGACAGTCTGATATGAGCATACATTCATACTGATCATTGATCAAATAATTATATTTCAGCAGCAACAACTGGAAGCACAGCAACAGAAAGCACAGATAAAACCAGTAGAGAGCGAAAATTTCACCCTAGTACGCACTACAAAATGCTGCGCAGCAGGGAAGATGCTGCCAAACAACTGTACAGGTTAAACACATTGGCAGGCAGTGGCACGAGAATATGCCGACTGGTAAAAAAAGCTCTCAGCAACAATCAGGTCTACACCATCAGTCACGGTTAGTGAAATAAAAACCGCTGTCAGATGACGCAACCAAATTCTATTCACAGAAACTAGGAATTGTTATATAGTTCGCGTTACAAAACTCCCCTCTCCAATACATAAGGCAGTTCAAACGAAAAATAAATATTTACTATAACTTCAACAAAGGAACCAAAAGAACCAACTTAATTATAGGAGTGGAAAATCTAGACGTGTTAAATGAAAGAGGGAAGAAGGTGTATTATCTGAAGCATGTAAATGATGTAAACAATTAGCATTAGGTAAGAATCAGGACTTGCCGTCTCTACCGATTCCCTGAGCATGATGTTGCAAGTTTTGCTAGTTGGATGCAGCCATGATTCAGGAAGCAACCAGTGATGTAAGGATCCGGCCTGGGAAAAATCCTTTTCCATGAATATAGCGACAAGGAGAGGGCCAGAAATAGACTTCCAAACTAGCCGCCAATGTAACCCATCCGATGCAAGATGGCAGCGAGTATCAGCATGCATATAGCGAGAATCATGCCGGGCCTCCCAAGAAGCCAATTCTTTGTTCTCCTTGCAGTTTCAACTCCCTTTTGCACCCTTTCTGCCCACCGCATCTAAAATTTGATAATACATGGATGAGCTATCATCAGTTGTTAGTTCTGCACAAGAATGTAACGACAGATGCTACTAAAAACATCAAAATCATGTTTAAAATGAGGGCCATCTGCTCTCCCCCGAAAGCATGATAGCGTAATGCCAACACGAATTCAGTTTTTTCCTTGCTGATGTGTGTATATGGAAGGAAACTAGGTCTAATTGGATTAGAGGTGCTTTTAATCACATAGAGCCACAATGCAATAAAAACTTTAACAATACCCTTCGGAAATCGATGCATGGGAAGACAAAAGTCAGATCACTAAGATCGGGAAAAATGTAAACAGCGACCACAAAATACCTTAGCCGCCCGCTATATCTAAGGCACATCAGCATGGTAAAATCAGAAAATGACTAAAATCCAAACCATAGAGTTCATTGCGCGGATGCAAATCCCCAATTTCCCCCAAATCAAGTTCCACCAACATGGCTAAATTGGTTTGTATAACAATTTCCATCACCCCCATCATGCATTTCTATGAGAAGAAAGAAACAATGTACGCCAAAGATTTGGAGGATTAGTCCTTCCTTTTTTTGAGAGGAAAGAAGGGTGGCGTCCCAATTTGGGATCCACCTGAGTAATTGTATAAAACATATATCAAAAGATGAGACTTACCTCAAATTACATACGCCATGACGAACACAACACCCTACACTATTCAATTACATTTTCAGTATAAAACCGTTGCCCCCATTTCTGGTGCACCAGATCGACCACACCAACGCGAAAGTGTACAAGTTGTCCTCATGTCCATAGCCGCAGACCGATCTAATGTCCCTCCAGAAGGAGCTGAAGTCCCTCCGTGCAAGCGATCTAATGTTGGCCCGGTTCCACACCTCAGCAGAAAAAGGACACGAGAAGAACAAATGGTCAACATCCTCTACCACCAACTCGCATCTAACATACATCACATCATCCAGACCCAGCAGCTGTCCCCGGCGAGCTTTACTACAAAACTTCCCAAGCCTAAATATCCAAAGGAAGACCTTAATCTGGTTTGGCAACTTACAACGCCAAATCAAGCCAGTGTCCACACTCACCTCCTCCCCACCCTCAACCAGAAAACAACATGCCTTCCTCACTGATGAACCAGCCATCACTCCAGATGTAGTAGTCCTTCCTCTTGACCTCACATACAGCATCTACTTGCCCGTTGTACTTTCATCCAGTGTACAACATCACCGAAGCATCTTATCTACCATTCCTACTCGTCTCTCACAGAAGACACTGATCACTGGCTACTCAGTTCACCCATGATTTGCAGTAGTTGAGGTCAGACATCAATATGAGTCAAGTAGGTTCATAAACTTCAGTTCAAAATAATTACAGGTTATTGTGTCCGGTTTTATTATGAAGATGTTGAGGGATCCACTGGCAGCTTTTGTTTTTCTTCCCTCTATATTTCTCTTTATTCTATGATGGATCTATGTAATTACTATCTATTTATTGAGAACTTGAGATTTCCAGTCTTCTTCGATCATTTCAACACCGACACATTCTCAAATACCGTCAATCAAGGAAATTTGACCGTATTTGCGAAGCTCCTGTGCAGAATTTAGAAATGTTATAGCAATTCTGGGTTTTTTAAACAGACACCAACCTTTCGCTAAACCCTACGTTTCAGCACTAAATTATTTCCATCACTCTACCCAACACCCCTTCATATCATAATATCTTGACTTAGTCCTTCGGCATTACAGTCTCTTGCATGTGATCATCAAAATATATTGTTAATGTGACTTGAATCCTAACTACTTGTTGGGTTGCTGATGTGGCTGATCCATGTCCTGGCTTCTGATTGGCTGAGAGCTGTTGGGCCAGGATTGCTGACATGTCTAATCTGTGTCCTGCCTTCTGATTGGCTGAGAGCTGTTGGGATGGATTGCTGAATACAAATGGTATTCTTCTGTTGCAGTATAAAAGGGCCCCAAGGCCACCAGATACTGCATCCTCATTTTCTGATCCTGTTTCTCATCCCATATCTATACCTTCTCAGTACCATCTGTATTACATCTTTCTCGATATAGTGAAACCGATCGCCGCCGCCCAAGGACGTAGCCCATTTACGGGTGAACCTTGTAAATCCTTGTGTTTGCGTCTTGCTTGTTTGATCGTGTTTGTGCGTGTTTGCTTCTGCGATTCGCAACAAACTGGTATCAGAGCTTCAGGTTCCGTCAGGATCATCCAGTAAGATGGCGTCACACAATCTGAAGATCGAGAAGTTCACGGGAAAGAATGGATTCAGTCTATGACAGATCAAGATGCGCGCCCTTCTGAAGCAGCAGGGTATCTGGGCACCGTTAGATCAAGAGCGGGCGAAGACACTCGAGCCATCCGAGTTGATGGTGCAGGAAGAAAAGGCGCACTCGACGATCATGCTGTGTTTGGCGGACGAGATTATCGCGGAGGTTGCCGATGAGGATTCTGCAGCCGGTCTGTGGTTGAGACTCGAAAGTCTATACACGACTAAGTCTCTGACCAACAAGTTGCTCTTGAAGCAACGTCTGTTCTCTCTCCGCATGCAGGAAGGTACATCTCTTAAAGAACATCTAGACCGCTTAAATACATTGTTGATGGATTTAAGAAATGTAGATGTTAAGATTGAAGATGAGGATGCTACATTGATTTTATTGATTTCTCTTCCATTATCATTTGAAAATTTTGTTCAATCGTTCATTTTGGGAAGAGAGTCAATAACTCTAGAGGAAGTTCGCGCGAGTCTGCATACGCGTGAACTTCGGCATATGGCTACCGGCAAGCATGACTCTAACGCTGCAGGTTTGGTTATGACTCATGAGAAGAGTCATGCCAGTTCTAGCTACACAAAGAAGGGAAAGCAGAAGTCCAAGTTGAAGAATCACAATGCTAGGGACATCTGCAATTACTGCAAGGAACATGGACACTGGAAGAAGGACTGCCCGAAGAAGAAAGGGAAAGCTACGGTTGCTGCCGTAGCTCATGGAGGCGCAGATTCTGAAGATGACCTAGTTCTCACCGTCACAGATCAGAAGACGACGGATAATACCTGGATTCTTGATTCAGGTTGTTCCTACCATATGACTTCCAATGAAGATTGGTTCTGCACCTATGAGAAGATAGATGGCGGAAACATCATCATGGGGAATGATGCAACATGCAAGATTGTAGGGATTGGCTCTGTGAAGATCAAGATGCATGATGGAGTCGTGAGGACGGTGACAGAAGTACGTCATGTTCCTGATATGAAGAAGAACCTGATATCACTTGGAGTCTTGGACTCTAAAGGATACAGGTACAACGCTGAAGGTGGAGTTATGCAGGTTGCCAAAGGTGGAGTTGTTGTCATCAAGGGCAACAAGCAGAAGACACTGTACGTCATGCAGGGGTCTACAGTTACCGGTTCTGTTGCAGTGGTGTCCTAGGTCCAAAAATCAGAGTCAAAATTATGGCATATGCGACTGGGACACATGAGTCAGATGGGGATGAATATCCTCATTCAGAAAGGCCTCATCGGGGATCTCAAGGGATCCAAACTGGAGTTCTGTGAGCATTGCGTGTTGGGAAAACAACACAAGAAGCAATTCAATAAAGCTATCCACAGGACGAAGGAGACGCTCGACTACATCCATGTCGATTGTTGGGGTCCTTCACGGGTCCCATCTTTGGGAGGTGCCAGGTATTTTCTATCTATTATTGATGATTACTCCAGGATGGTGTGGGTGTATATGATGAAGCACAAGAGCGAGGCATTTCAGACCTTCAGGCAGTGGAAGATCTTGGTGGAGAACCAGACTCCTAAGAAGGTAAAGCGTCTTCGTACAGATAATGGACTGGAATTCTGTTCGTCAGAGTTCAATGAGTTCTGCAAAGAGGAGGGTGTTGCGAGACATCTCACCGTCAGAGATACACCACAGCAGAACCGAATTGCTGAACGAATGAACAGGACGCTTCTGGAGAGAGCACGGTGTATGCTCTCTAATGTTGGACTTAGTAGAGCATTCTGGGCTGAAGCTGTGAATACAGCTTGTTACTTGGTGAATCGGAGTCTCGCATCTGCCATTGGTTGCAAAACACCCATGGAGGTATGGTCTGGTAATCATGCTGATTATTCCATTTTACGAGTCTTTGGTTGTGCTGCCTATTATCATGTTAATGAAGGAAAATTAGAACCAAGGGCAAAGAAAGGGGTGTTTACAGGCTATGGCGCATGAGTAAAGGGGTACAGAATCTTGTCCCCTTCTGAGCATAGAATTATTGTTAGTAGGGGTGTAAGAAAATTCTCAAGTTCGATATTCGCTCAGGTTCGGCTCGTTAAAAGTTCGATTCAGATTCGGTTCGGAAATAAACGAACCGAACCTGAACACAAGTTTAGGCTCGATTAAATAAACGAACCGAACCTTAAAATCATAGGTTCGCTCAGGTTCGATTCGTTAAAAGCTCGATAAACATACACATATACATATTTACAAATCCTTATCCGTAGAAGTAGACTTATTTTGAGATGAGTGGTTTTTATCCCAAGGTAAGTGAATTTTGTCTAGAGATAACTAGATATTTACAGGATAAGTAGGTTTTATCTTGGTATAAACTATCAAAAATAAATAGTCACATCGTGTTTACGACATGTATCATCTATGGTCTAGTACTTTTTCATTCTTTATCTTCAAATCAACAGAACAAGTACAAACATTACTTACCGAATATCTCCGCATTATTCTTATTCCTTATCCCCATCTGAATAGATATAAAATATATTATAATTATACTTTTTTCAAAGAGACGAATCCTTATTAATCTAATTTTTTCAAAAGACGAAGATAAGTTAGATAAAGAAAAAACTAAATGAATATTTATTCTAATTGTAAATACACACATATATTTCCATTTCTCTTCTTTTCACTCCCTCTTATTAGAGAATTCTTAAGTTCGATATTCGTTTAGGTTCGATTCGTTTAAAAAGAGGTTCGATTCGGATTCGGTTCGAAAATAAACGAACCGAACCTGAACACAAGTTTAGGCTCGATTAAATAAACGAACCGAACCTAAAAAATACAGGTTCGCTCAAGTTCGGTCCGTTTACACCCCTAATTGTTAGCAGGAATGTTACTTTTGATGAGAATTCCATGCTTCACTCGAGTAGTAAGTCTATTGATGCAGGGACAAGTGATGATGTGCCCGAACAGGTGGAGTTCGAACTGACACCAAGTAGTGATCACGCTACTTCTGATCAGGCTGTTGTTGAACGGCCTGAAGCTGAGCAACCCGAGGAGAGGCAACCAAGTGTTGCTACTGATCGGCCTCGAAGGGAGATACATCCGCCGCAAAGATACGGATTTGAAGACATGGTTGCATTTGCACTACATGTTGCGGAGGAGACAGAGTCTCCAGAGCCCTCCACTTACAGGGAGGCAATATCTGGTGCAGAATCCGGACAGTGGATTGCTGCTATGAGTGAGGAGATGGAGTCTCTTCACAAGAATCAAACGGGGAGCTCGTCAAATTGCCAAAGGGGAGGAAAATTGTTGGATGCAAATGGGTCTTCAAGAAAAAGACAGGAATCTCAGGCAACGAAGGCATCAGATACAAGGCACGTCTAGTTGCGAAGGGTTACAGTCAGAAGGAAGGTGTGGATTACAACGAGATATTCTCTCCCGTTGTAAGACATACATCCATCAGGGTACTACTAGCTCTTGTAACACATCAAGACTTGGAGCTGGAGCAGTTAGATGTGACGACAACTTTCTTGCATGGTGAACTCGAATAAGACATTCTTATGAGCCAGCCGGAGGGATTCATATCTCAGGGTAAGGAAGATCATGTGTGCAGATTGAAGAAGTCCTTGTATGGGCTTAAGCAATCTCCTAGGCAGTGGTACAAAAAGTTTGACAGCTTCATGATTAATCATGGGTTCGACAGGAGCCCATATGATTGTTGTGTTTACCACAGGAAGGTTGAGGATGGCTCCTTCATTTCTTTGTTACTGTACGTCGACGACATATTGATTGCTGCCAAGCAGAAGAGTACCATAAATGATCTGAAGAAGTCCTTAATTCAGAGTTTGACATGAAGGATCTTGGTGCAGCAAAGAAGATTCTAGGGATGGAGATAATTAGAGATCGTCCAGAAAAGAAACTTTTCTTATCTCAGAAGAACTACATTGAAAAAGTTCTGATGAGATTTGGGATGTCTACAGCAAAACCTTTAGTTGGGAGTCTTATGTATGCCATGGTATGCACAAGACCTGATATTGCTCACGCTGTGAGCGTTGTTAGCAGATTCATGGGCAACCCAGGGAAGGAGCATTGGCAGGCAGTCATGCGGATTTTCCGTTATCTGAGAGGAACATCAGACATTGGCCTTATCTATAGAAGTGATTCAGAATGTATAGTTGCTGGATATTCAGATTCAAACTATGCTGCAGATGTCGATGGAAGGAGATCAATGACCGGCTATGTTTTCACTTTGGGGACTTCGGTCATCAGTTGGAAGGCTACCTTGCAACCACCAGGTTACTTTGTCTACTACAGAGGCAGAGTACATGGCTTTGACAGAGACTGCAAAGGAATGCATCTGGCTAAAGAGCTTAGTTGGAGATCTCGGTCTTCAACAAGACCAGGCTATAGTATATTGTGACAGTCTCAGTGCGATATGCTTAGCCAAGGATCATGTGCATCATGAAAGAACCAAGCACATCGATGTCAGATATCACTTTATTCGTTCTGAGAAGAGGATCAAGGTAAAGAAGGTCGGCACAGCAGATAATCCAGCCGATATGTTCACAAAGGCGGTTCCTGGGAGTAAATTCAAACATTGTTTGGACTTGCTCAATGTCGATAGTTGGAAGTAGCCCCAAAAGGGGGCTGGCGGCGGCATGGCGAAGCTTGACAAAGCTTCTCAGAGAATTCAATTCAAGGTGGAGATTGTTAATGTGACTTGAATCCTAACTAATTGTTGGGTTGCTGATGTGGCTGATCCATGTCCTGGCTTCTGATTGGCTGAGAGCTGTTGGGCCAGGATTGCTGACATGTCTAATCTGTGTCCTGCCTTCTGATTGGCTGAGAGCTGTTGGGCTAGGATTACTGACATGTCTAATCTGTGTCCTGCCTTCTGATTGGTTGGGAGCTGTTGGGATGGATTGCTGAATACAAATGGTATTCTTCTGTTGCAGTATAAAAGGGCCCCAAGGCCACCAGATACTGCATCCTCATTTTCTGATCCTGTTTCTCATCCCATATCTGTACCTTCTCAGTACCATATGTATTACATCTTTCTCCATATAGTGAAACCGATCGCCGCCGTCCAAGGACGTAGCCCATTTACGGGTGAACCTTGTAAATCCTTGTGTTTGCGTCTTACTTGTTTGATCGTGTTTGTACGTGTTTGCTTCTGCGATTCGCAACACATATTTTGCGGGATACAACACTTGAGAAAAAAGCTGTGAACTACCCAAAATATGATAAAGAAAAAAAGATCACGCAATTCTCATGAACAAATTTAATTATCTTCAAAAGGCATGCAAAAAGATTATGAGGGACATACCATCCTCTCCAAATCATCTGGTGATAACGATGACATTGCCTGCTGGGCTTTGGCGACCCCCTCTTTAGATAAGTTTGACACCAAACTGTTCGCTCATATTTGCCATTGTTTCAGGACTCATACTCTTCATCATAGACGAAAACATCTACATAATCAAAACCATAAAGAGGTCAAGAAAAAAAATTGCAACGAAGTTTTCTGGCAAAATAGAGCAGAAAGATCTGAAAAGCAGACCTGACGCATGGCAGGATCTCTCATAGGGTTCCTCATTGCCTCTTGTAAATCAGCTGTAGAAGTTGGTAGGATGGATGAAGATGGTCCGACGGTTGAATCTGAATCATCAGTAGAAATATTTTCCCTCCTAACGTCCTCATTAAATTTGTTGTTAGTGGTGGAACTCTGCTGAGCCATCTTCGAACCCCTATTTCTCGTTTCTGGTGTAGCAACAGAGAACGGTGAATTATTTAAATTTAAAGAAGATGCGGCTTCAACCATCCTCTGAAGCTCTTCCAGAGACATTTTTGCTTAGCTTCTCTGAAGCCATACTGACCATCTCAGATGTCATTTCCGGGAAATGGGAACCCGTGCCAGATCCGCTAGTCTTATTATTCGTTGCCATAGGATTGATATGATTGTTCATATTCATGGAAGATGCAACCTGCAGCATTTTCTGGAGCTCATCTGGCTTCATAGATTTAATCATGTCGGTGGCAGTCTTCATCATTTCAGGCGGCATCCCTGTGCCTCCTAAAGCAGTCATAGATTCTGGACTGGCATTGGCAATGTACTCTTGGAATGATCTGAGCCATCATTTAAAAAATGGCATCAGTAATTACAAAGTGTCCCATATAACACCCAAAAAAAATCTTAAATGCTACAATTCTTCAGAGATCGGGATGAAATACAATGGTGCTACTGTCAAAGCTTGTTCATTTATTAAAATAATAATAAATTGGTTAAAACTTTGCTACATATTTGAGCTTAACGAGTGTCGTAGATCTTACATCTAGCTTGGGTCCCACCCCTGGTAAAAATTAAATTCCAGAAGCATAAAATGAGAATATTCGAAACTTAACAGTGGCGTAAAATATCAGCCAAATGAAAACAGAATTACCTGATGGCTTCAGGGTCATCTTTTAGCCTGCGCAAGTACTCATTATCTGAACTCGGACCCCTATATCCATTTTCTTGTACATTCGAACTGCTAGGTTGGTTTCCCAATTCAGGTTTCGGAGAAACTACATGTTCCGCAGATGAAAAAACATTGCTACCTCTGAAGTCATAGACTGCACATCATCTTCCACAATTTCTTCAATAGATATCCCTGCATATAGACAGAGCATGGAATAAATTTATATTCATAGAGTGGAAAATCAAAACCTGGCTACTAAAACTACGCCAGAAAACTTTAGCATCAATGAGCTGTGGTTACTTAATCACCTATCAAATGCTACATATTAATTATTACTAATCGTCGATGTGATTAATGTTAACGGAAAATTCAATAATCTAAATTTGATAATACCAACAGTGCTACATGTCAATCACCCAGAAACAAAAAGATCGTCCCACATTATAGAAAGGCAGTCGAACAGAACTTCATCCAAAGGAAAAAAACTGTGAAAACATCAGTCATCAATGAGCCACATGAGCACTCCTCAAAATCATGCTTCATCATAAGTCATTTCATCCCTGACGATGGCCACCTTCCTTCCCTTCCTAGTCTCCCACACAATGGAGGTTGTCCCATCTTCCTTATGCACCGACATATCCCAAATATCACCTGAAACATTCCCACTAACATTGAGGCAGTTTTCATATGGCTATCAAGGATAAACCAGCACGTCAAATTTCCCATGAAGAGTTGTTAATTACATATAAGTGGAGGATCAAAATCCTCCACGCCACCAATGCATAATTATAAACATGACAAATCAACTCCCAATGTTTAGTTGATTGGGTACATTTTTTACTAATCTGTTCCCTCCTAAGAAGTCACCGGAAAAATCTCGCATTGAGTGTTGCCCATAAATATCATATCAATCAACATCCTTAGCCACATCAATCGGTAGGTCACCATCTTGAGCCGATCATAAGCTTTCCTTCACCACCAGGCCTTCATTCATATACAACCCTCTCCATTTGGTCAAGTATATATGAGATTCCTTGTAGCCCCAGCAACTTGGGAACCTGGAGCCCCAAAGTCACATCTCCTCAAGTAAATTCACTGTATTTCTATCACCGGTTAAAATAACATGATGGTGCCAGCAAGGCAGCAACAACAGACTCCAGAAACTTCCCATCATTCCACATCCCTGCAACCTCAAGAGGAATGCCCCCGATGATGCAGACAGAGATCCCAATTTCAAGCTCCTGCTCTGCTGATAATAGAGTATTATGTATTAATAGATAAATTACAATGTAAAGGGGGCAATCTAATGCAAAAACTTTTTCTATAAGAAGGTTCCAAGGGATAGGTGGTATCGGTTTTTACGAGGAACATAACTGAAGAGGCAGACCTATGCTGGAGAAAATTTGTTTGTGAAATACGTGCCATCCACATGCACATACCTCTACCGGATTATACTTGACATGAGCGGAAACTGATCCCTCAATGAGGGATTTCTACGTCTACATATGCCTATACAATTCATATGAGAACGTAAACATTCATACATACAAAATTGTGCAAGGTCAGATTCAAAATAGCAAAGATGTTATAGATTCCATAAATAACAAAATCGAAGCTATGGAGCAATTGCTTTCGGAAAAATAATCATGGAAATTATCTTTAGAACATGTGTTAATTTTTCTGTCTGCATCTATACTATTTCCCCACTATTCAGACAGGGAAAAGTGAAAAGAGATGGTACCTCTAGGTTTATTTCGATCTGGAACTTCTTTCATGAGTTTTTCACTGGCATCTCTGCATCAAATATAATTTTCATAAAAACCTAGCTAGAGCAGAAGTTTCCACATAAAATCACTAGAATATACC
This sequence comes from Ottelia alismoides, assembly GCA_037367405.1. NCBI lineage: Eukaryota > Viridiplantae > Streptophyta > Magnoliopsida > Alismatales > Hydrocharitaceae > Ottelia > Ottelia alismoides. The sequence continues at coordinate 222,097 of JAZKJV010000384.1, forward strand.
ACCATGAAAAGATCATGTACCTCCATGATGCTGCTACAGTTTCATTATCGGGTGATGATTCATGAGCCTTCTGCAAGTCAGCTACTGCAGCCTGATAGTAATGCATATAAAATAGATCAATATAAACAAAAACACTGTATGAAAATGCATTAAATGTTTTTTTATCATGACTGTAAAGCGAAGAAATAAACATCAAGATGACAGCTACGAACTTACGTCTAATCTTCCAAGTTCTTTATAAGCCTGACCTCTGCGATAGAGAGCTTTGACATTCGTGGGGTCATAGGCCAAAACCTGACATTATGTTATCATTATAACCTTGCTGATCGTTGATACTTGAAAGATTTCAGAAATCAGATAAAGAAATAATATAAAAATGCATGTTATTGCTTGAGAATTAGAATTAATCGTAAAATATGGATGTATCCAAAGTCAAAATTGGTCAACCCCTTTCTTAGACCTCACCAAAAGCTAACACTCTGACAAGAAGTCTTGATAATGAACAAAATCAAAAAGCTTTTCAGAACCAGATTAAGCTTCCTATGCCAAATGCAAAAAAAAGAAGATTTGTACACCCATACCCCAGAAATCTTTCAGAATTATACGGCAATCATGTAATTTCCTACTTAAATCAAAATTTTGCAATCCTGTCCATTCGACAGTGTGTGGAAAACTATAAAAATAACATCCATGAATTATAGGTCTTTTTTTACTCCAATTTTCTCTCTACTTCCTCCTCTCTCTCCATCCATTTTCCTTGCACTGGGGACCTTGTGGGAGTTCGGAGTGTTGGGTTAGCTGGGGAAGCTCTGAGGAGAGGAGGGTGGCTGCCATGGAAGCTCATATGGAAGAGAGGAGGGATCATCAAGGGTGAATCTGCCAGATAGTTCAGGAGTGAGGGCATTGACGGAGCTCCACAAATAGGTTTTCCAGGTGGAGGTGTTGGGATTGGGTTTGTTGGGGATCTTCGTAGAGGTGGGTCATCAGGGAGCTCGTGAACAAGCAGGATCAGGGACAACCGATTGAAATGTTTCAAGAAGTTCTGTTACTAGGAAAGCATGCCATTGCATTAGGGATAGACAATATAACTAATCTCGCTGGGCTGCAACTAAGCCTGAAAGCCCCCAGAGATTGCAGGCGATTCAGATATTGTCACTGTTCTGAACTATGGCTTTATCATTTGAGGATTGACAGTAATCATTTTCACAGAATTTTTTTTCAAAAGATTTGATCATATTGGCATTAGATCAAGAGCAAATGGATGAATATAATTGAAGTCTCTCATCTGTTCAAAATCATGCTTTTATACATGTTAAACGTTTCAGTTGTCTTTATATCTTAATACCACATGAAAGCTATATTATGTATAATTATATATAATGCATGTCCTTTCTAGATGGACACTCTCGTAAATAATCAGGGTACTGTATATGATATTAGGCCGATTTCTAAAAGTGACCGAGTAAAATAGGAAATGACAAAAACTGTAAAAAAAATATGGAAAGCAAACAAGATGAATATATTGACGTTAGATACTAAGCCTGAAAGCCCCCCTGAGATTGCAGGCGATTCAGATATTGTCACTGTTCTGAACTATGGCTTTATCATTTTGAGGATTGACAATAATCATTTTCACAGAATTTTTTTAAAAGATTTGATCATATTGGCATTAGATCAAGAGCAAATGGATGAATATAATTGAAGTCTCTCATCTGTTCAAAACCATGCTTTCATACATGTTAAACTTTTCAGTTGTCTTTATATCTTAATACCACATGAAAGCTATATTATGTAAAATTATTATTTTTTGAAAGTCTGCTGGTCAGGGGGCAGTGCTCGGTGGCACCCTCCCCATCAAAAATTTATTGATAGAAAAAGAAAAGACGGAAGTACAGAGTTAAAAAGCAGATTAACCCACCCTTACAAAAAGCCAGCAAAAACACCCTAACATAAGCAAAAAGAGCTACAACATCCAGTCCTCGACGAGCCTTTTCGCAAGGAATGCCACCCTCATAAAGTCTTTGCA